>JAJKFJ010022451.1:5000-52581 GCA_027382625.1 Tetmemena sp. SeJ-2015
TCTAACAGACAGAAGAAATTTATTGTAGTCTTCTATCACCTCTCTGCTCTCCTGAAGATCGCATTTGTTCCTTCATCATCAGCATGATATATAAGAAAGATATCATTCTATCCACAGACGATCCCTCCTACTATATTGTTGGCAGGTAATCTTCCCTTTCTTAAATACTTCGAAGATCTCTGCATAAGCAGAAAAAGCCTTGCAGTTTGCTTCAGCAACATCCTGATTAAAGCAATTATAAAAATATCATGAACAGAAGAACTAATAAGTAAGAAAATACTTTACATATCCTTCTTCTCTGTTGTTCTGAAGATGCTTCTTTCTCTGATGACAGCAAAGATTGATCTTTTGAAGCCGAGATTACTTAAAATCTGCTGCACTATCTCTGTTTTATACCTCTTTACTCTTGTTTTCCAAAGTACTATCTTTAAATATAATTTTTGTAGATCCCCAAATACACTTGTCTCAAAAAGACAGACCTCTATCTCAAAAGAAGAGGCTGCCATCTTCTCTGGTAAATACAAACTATTTTCTTCTGAGTTCTTCAAGGACTCTCCTGCAACATCTTTTCTCGTCGAACTCATTTGAATATGGCACCTGCATTCCCTATAATGGAAGACAAGAGTAAAAGAAAAGAATAATGATTAGAAAAGATATCGCTTTAATTGTTTATATCCTTGTCTATATAAAAGGTGACTTCAGTGAAAAGAAAGTCTTCAACATAAAAAAAGGGATACAGAACCATTCAATTTATTCCACAGGCAAGTATATGTAACTATTGGGGCCAAAGTTCATCTATATCCTTACTATGTCTTAGATAGTCAAGAGGGTAGTTCTCTTTGTAGGACTCGACATCTACTTTAATCAGCAATATGCTTATAAAAATAAAATAAAATTTTTATTAAGATTAAAATAAAGATGAAATTGTGGATTTGAAAGGCATATACAATTAGATTCAGAAAACACAACATATAGATACTCGAATAGAGTACAGGCTCCAGTTAGTTCACCTTCATCTGCCTTTGTTTTGAAAAAAATTTTTTCAAAAAAACCCCCAAATGAAAAATTTTTTTTAATAAAATTTAAAAAATTTTTAACTTTGAAATTTTTAGTAATTTTTTTGGGGGAAGGTTTCAGAATTGCCTTTTTTTTAAAAATGGGGAATTTTGTTTAAAAAACCCTTTGGGAATTTAAATTTAAAATTATTTAAATTAATTAATTAATCATTTTTTAAAATAAATTTTAAAATTTTAGAAATAAAAAATTTAAAATGGTTAAGGGAAAATAAATTTTATTTTTGTAATTTTTACACTATTATTTTAAGGAAACCCTTTAAAAGGTAAAATTAAATTTGCAAAAAAAATCAGAAAGCCACACAAGGGGAGTCGAAGCACTAGTGTGTAGTAGGAAACCAAGGCTGGAAGAAACCAAAGAGCAGTTAAACTTTCAACAATCTACCCTAACAGAAGCACCTACATGTAGAAAATACAAAAGGGAAAAGCAGGGAAAAACCCCCCAAAATCAACCAGGTTTCTCAACAACAACAACAAAACCAACAAAAAACAACAAAAAACAACAAACAAAAACAAAAAAACAACAACAACAAAAAAAACAAAACAAAAACAAAAAAACCCAAAAAACCAAAAACAAAAAAAAACAAAAAACAACCAAAACAAAACTAACCCAAACAAAAACCCAAAAAAATCATTTGGCAGCCCCACAAAACCCCCTTTTGACATTTAAACCCTGGAAAAGGAGGGCAAACATCTAAAAGGGGAAAAAACCAAGAAAAAAAAAAAATAGGCTAGTTTTACGGAATTCTAAGCTTAAATATTTGGGGACCTTTGAGATTAGTAAAAAACCCATAGCATCCAAATTTCAAAAATTTTGGAAGATAGACTCCCTAAGAAAACTTGAAAAAGAAAAGGGTTCTGAAAAATTTTATTTTAAATTTTTGTATTTTTAAACTTTTAAAAAACATTCCTAATCATCTCAGCATTAATAAGGTGAAAATAATAAGTATTAATCAGGGAGTAATAATAACAAAAAACTCTATCAAGAGAAAAAACAAATTCCTAAAAAAGGAGATCTTGGGAAGGGGAAAGCTGGCTCTAAAAATAAAAACTTGAAACTCACAAATCAAAATCTAAAAAGTAAGTTTGTATTATCCCATGAAGAAACTTCTTTAAGACTTAATCCTGCTATCACAAATTCTTAAAATAATGGTGACACAATGTAGACTTATGCACTAACTTCTAGTATTAAATAAAAGAAAGTGATATCTACCCAAGTTGAAGAGATGAACAAGTAGATCGACACATAATTACAAGCATCATGAGTTATAAATTATTCACACTGTTACCCCATAAATAATCGTATCCCTGATAGACAATTAGATGAATACATCGCTTTAAATTCTAAGATAAGAAGGTAGGACCTCAATCTCATAGCAGAGGACATATCTGAACTAGAAGTTAAAAAACTCTCAAGAAAATACAAAGCAATCAAGAATCAACTTAATGACAATATTCATTACGATAAGAAATCAACTATAGGCCTAAAAGTCTTTGATAAAGAAGGACAATACTTTAAGAAAATTGAACAAGTAGAACTTGACGATGTCAACCTACTATATTTAGAAACCAAGATAAAAGAGAATAAACAATTATTACATTTACCCAATAAATGATATTTTCTATTTTAATATTAACGATATTTGCGCAAAGATTGAAGTCAGTATCCTTGCAATAAGAAAGCTCAAGACTTAAATGAAATAAATTACATTAAATTAAAAGGTACTGATACATGATGGGCAGCAACCTATGACTCAATCAGAATGACTCCCCAGCAAAGACTTTTCGTTATGAATAGAACAATTCTTCTAGAGACACAGAAGATTATCTAACACTCAAGTAAATAAACCATACTGGACAGTATAAGAATAGTCAATAAATGATTAAAGAAATAAAACTGATTAAGCTATTCTTGAGCTTTAGTACTTGGAAAATGTCCAAATACAAAAGGGCAATTATGAACATATTAAAATTCCATTAGTCACCCCAGAAATAATTAATAAAATCTAAGACTTAATGGTAGAAGTTTACAATAGTTACTTATCGCACATTACTAGGATGTAAAGGGAAGCTATTAAAACGCTAGAAGAAAATTTTGCTCAAGACATCACTAACGACTATCACCAGTAAGACTATCACGATGAATGCGCATCACTCAAAAACTAAATTAAACAGAAAACGGACAAGAGCAAAGGATGCTTCTTCAAAGGCCGCTAGCTAAGATTAATTAATTAAATAGCTAGAAGGTTAAATTTAGATTTAGAACCATTCTTGGGATCAGCTATGGGAAAGATACTGTGTTTAGACTAAACAATTAGATGCTACTTATAGGTGGACCCAAGAAGAGTTATGAAAATTATTGCCACCCTATTTTACAGCTTAATTGAGAGAGAACACCCCAGAAATAGTTTGGAAATCTCAGTAGGATTTAGTAATTTTCACAAGGAATTTAGTAAATTTAACTCAGCAACATCAAGGCATTAGCTACAGAACTATAAAGTGTAAATCCCTATATCAACCCTTCAATCTTTGAACAAAAGTTAAGGCAATGGATATATAGAGGATCATTATATATAGATGAGATAGCAGGCATCATATTGAGAAAATCAAGGTGATGTTAAAAATTGTAAAAATGCTGAAATTAACATCTGCTTTTTTGTATTTAAGTAATTAAAATTTGGGTTTTATTAATCTAGTACAACAATGGAAGACTTTTACGAATAAGACAAAAATCTATATCTCATCCTAAGAGGATGCTTTTAGAAACAGATGTCTTGATCACTCTCTTCGAATACATTTGCTTTCTACATGTACTAAGGCATTATCATTTTGACTGGCAGTCCATGGAGCCGATCTCACGCATTGATTTGTTCACAGTGGAGCAGGGTGGTCTTACTTCAATGCAATTTTCGTATACTTGAAACAGCTCTATTTATAAACATCTCCGCGTTGAGGTAATCAATCAAACTGGCTTAGTTCATACATATACATCTTTGGACCAGATTCATGATGACACCAAAAGGCTAGGCACATAAGAGGAGCAGATACAATAGTAATAGGTGCTATACAGGCAAGTGCAGCTCTCCTTAGAATTGAAAGTTCTCAAATGCTCAAATTAATTGGTGCGAATTGGCGAGATGTATTAAAGCACTTAGGAATTTAGAGTTAGAATTAAGATGGCTTCATTCTTGAACCATTATAAGGCTTTGAAAAACCACTTTATAGAATGCAATTGGAAAGCGAGTGTAAATGGAAAACTGCATATCCTTAGGTGTAGTCCTTGGCGCATCGGTAAAACATCTTCAGAAAGTCATCTATGTCCCTAAATACGAAGATATGAAAGCAAGGTGAGAAGGGTGGGTAGCTGAAGAAAGTGGGATAAGAAAGCAGAATCAATGCAGGCTAGTTAAGAGCGGAGAGGTGCTGCTAAATTTAAAAGGGAATAGTCAAAGTTGGTTTCAATAATGTATTAAGATAATAGCATTGATTTTACAAATTTTTTTAATTAATCAACTTATAACTGTAGAATGTTTGAAAATTTCATCAGGAAGGCTATTAGAGAAAGTCATTTAAAGTGACTGTTTTTATTAATGCAGCAAAAATGATTAGAGAGTAACTTATTAAATTAATTATTAGAATAATTTATAAATTATCAGCACTTGGTTCTTCTTCAATTATTAAGACAACAATCTTTGAAGATGTAAGCCTCTGTGGGTGACCACAAGCAGACAAAATGGTACCACTTGAGTTAGTCTTCACTAGCGATAACTAAATAAGTATTGAGACTTTGACTATTAATGATTTGCTTTCTATCGGTAGATATTAGAATCTTTGAGATTTTTGAGATTTTATATCCTCTGCAAATGGAAGTATGTATTGTAGCCGAAATTCTTCACCTTTACTTGAGATGCCTTCTCATTAGTGTTAATGGTATAAATTACGCTAGTTTCCAACTTTTTGATAAGTATTATCAAATTATATCCATTAGGTACAGACTTAAATCTAGTTCCTTTTCTCTTGTAGTTAGAAATTATTTTATGGCTAGTAGTATCTGTCACTAGTTTTAATTTCTTTTACTTCATCAGCTGAGTACCTGTTTCCGTTTTGGCATCTTCTTTCTTTGAAAATGGTCTGGCTAGAACCCTTGAATAGTGCTTACTCTCATTATCAATCCATCTTTACTCCTTATTGTTGAGATTCAGAGTGTACTCCTTAAATTTTTGATTGGAATACTAATGATTATTCTTAGGTTTGTAGTTCTAGTTGCACTTAGGGTTTCATTACTGAGCTAGTTACAAAAATCCAGTACGAATTTTCTTCTAGAGGTAGTTTATTGATGGCTTTTATGGATAGATTCTAGTTTTAAGAGATCCAGAGTGTTATTGCTAAGAAAATGACATAGATCGAGACCAAGGATTTTCCAAAAAGTATTTGCAACTATCTCACTTCTATACAGTAGAGCCTAATCAGACACTCAAACTCCTAATCGGGAAAAAAAATCTTACCATTTTATTATTTCTCTAGCAAGTAAGAATGCTTTAAGAGATTGAGAAACCAGAAGTAGAAGAGGAGAGATCATTCTAGTAAGTTCTAAAATCTTAGCCTTAACATCTTTATAAAGTTTACAACATAAGGAGAGAGTGGCTATCGTGGTTACTTCAAAAATTTTAAGAAGTACAAGGAGTCTATCAACTAATCTTCGAAATATTATTATTAGGGATTTATGGAAATCCTTAGCAAAATAACTAGAAAAAAAGCTAAGTGTAAGCCATCCAAAACTATTTTCACAACTTTAAAACGGAGATAAAAAGAAACTCGATTCTAAATGGCTACCTCGACAATGATAGAGTGACATCAATGCCAAAAGAAGCGTGGGGCTTCACTTTTCAGAAAATCTAAAAATCTAATACAGCAATTCAATGATCAATTGGTTGATAATAAAAGTCTAAAAGAATAATGAAAAATGAGGCAAATAAACTAAATCTAATACGAATAGGATGAACATTGCAATAACTAGAAGGGAACCTTAGTCTCAGATTTATTATAGTACGATGGACTTCAGCTTAAGAAAATTAAACTATTTACAAGCAGAATAGCAGAGTAATTGAGCCAGGATACTAAAAAGACGAAATGCATGTTTAGGAAGTCTCTGGACTCAAGAACTACCCAATTCTTAACCAAGAAGTTTATAGCATTTTAAAGTGGCAAGTGCACTTTAAATAAATTTTGGACCAAAGGTCAAGCAAAGATCCAAAATTGTATTCTTATGAAATAGACAGCAAGGTTAAGTTGTCTTCTATTACATCTGCCCAAGAATTTCAAAAACTATGATAGTTCACACAGCACAAATGATACTTTCTCAAATAGAAGAATACCATATCAATAACCTAGGAATCAGCCTTTACCAAACAAGTATAGTAAGAGAAAGAGATAACCTTTTAAGAAAATGTTCACTTTCATAACTCATAGCTTCAGCTCCACTGGGAGAGGAATAAAATATCAATCAGAATTCACTCATTGAATTCTTCATTCAACCTCACATCTAGGCAGATATAATAAGTGCGGACGAGGCAACTAACTTATGGAGAAATAAATTGAAAGAGACGATGATTCAAGACTAATAAATGAACAAATTGGTGAAGTTCAACAACTGAACTTGGTAGAATTGTGATTTAGTAACTCATAGTCTAAACCCAATGAAACTCAATCCGATTTAATTCAATAGCAATTAAGTAATAGAATTCAGGAATCATGTAGGATGCAATCATTTGACCGAATAAAATCTAGGTCGAAACAAAGCACCTAAAAGACTATGTTTTACAAGTGGAAAGAGTTGAGACTCTGCGAAAACTGTATAAAACGAAAAGTATTTATTAAAGGGGAATCTGGTATTTTAAGTAATACAAAATTTGGCGAGTTATTTACGCACATAGCCTCAATAACCAAAAGTTAGACTTATCTTGAAGCTATTTAGCTTAAAATTGGATAATAAAATGCATGAATGAAGTTAAAGAAATCTGCAAGATACTGAAACAGATAAGAGTACAAGCCAGAATGGAAATAAAAAAGTCAAATAGCTAAAGAGAGAAGAAATAAAACAAAGAGAAGAGGTGTAGATAATTAAAATAAAAATGAATAAAGCTTATAAATTATAGTAACATCAGATAACGAAAGACAGGCGATCACCGGTTAAAAAGATGCTTTGAAACGCAGAAATAATCGGATTTTAATATTTTGGTCACCCACAGAGGCTTACATCTTCAAAGATTGTTGTCTTAATAATTGAAGAAGAACCAAGTGCTGATAATTTATAAATTATTCTAATAATTAATTTAATAAGTTACTCTCTAATCATTTTTGCTGCATTAATAAAAACAGTCACTTTAAATGACTTTCTCTAATAGCCTTCCTGATGAAATTTTCAAACATTCTACAGTTATAAGTTGATTAATTAAAAAAATTTGTAAAATCAATGCTATTATCTTAATACTATATTTCTAGGGGAGACCACTTATACTGTATTCGAATTAAGAAACCGCTTTTCAAACCCCGGTTATAAATAAATCAATTAAATGGCTGTTACATAAATCTTTTTGAATTAATTGACTTATTCACTGATTTTCTCAGTATCAAAAAATAAAGTTATGGGCAACATAGACGTTATCATTGATAAGATGGACCTGTAGAAAGAGAACTGTACATGGCTCAAACCAGATAACTTCCACAGAGTCTTCTAAGAATAGAAGATTGATAAAAACTTTAGGTTTGCAAAACTTTTACTGCATATCAATTAGCTCCTACAATTGATAAAACTTAATGATAATCAAGCTCTTTATCAGTTATTTTGATGGAACTGAATTTTCATTGAATAGATCGAACAAAATGTCTCTAAGCTAATGGAAAAATGCTAAGGTAACCTAAAAATAGAATAGAGAATATATGAAGCCCTAAAGAAGATAAGTGCTCCAACCCAGTCTTCTAAATTGCAAAGACAACCACCCTGATGGCAGAATTCATATAAAAACAAGAGCTACTTGATTCACTCCTTGAACAATCGCTTAAGTAATTATAACTTGACAACTATGTCTTCATTTGAGACAACTAAAACATAGGTTCAGCCCAAATATTTGACAACCACAAACTATGCTATGAACCAATACAAGATGCATTGAAGGAGATAAATTTAATATATAAAATCGCCATTTCATACCTCTTTGAAAACTACAGGAGATGGTGAGACAAATTTGATGATCTGAGCAAACTATTCCACAAGAACGTGAAGTTCTGTTAGAAGATTTCGAGAATACTGACTGGAGGAAATAATAGTCAGTAAAATATTCAGCACTCTAAATTAACAAAAAACTGGAATAATTTATGAACTAAAAAGTTAAGAACTCAATAATGATTGAAAATTAAAATATAAAAGAATTGAGGCTACTACTTACAAAGATACTCAAAGATTCAATCAATTCTAAAGATAAAAAGAAGAAAAGATCTGTACAACTAAGTGAAAAGAAGATCATTCTTTAAGATTATGGATAATAAGCTCTAATGTCTTAGGCAACGAATTTAGATACAAAAACCTAGGAAGTTTTGCGGGTATTCTTAAAGCAGCAGGAGTCAACATATCAAAAAATAAATTTAAAAGCCTTTAAGTTATCTAGTGGCTAATTAATGAAATTGAAGATGAGACCTCCATCAAAAAATCTATAGGAAAAGAATGCCTTAAAGGAATGGGCACTATAATTCTAAGCGACGAGGGACTAGATAAATTAAGTTAACCCAGAGTTAAAGAAACTCAGGCCATAATAATTAATTAATACATGAAAAATAATTTGTCCTTAACCAACATATCGACCTACAGACAGCATCGATACTCATTAGAGCAAGCTGTATTATGTTATCGAGTCTTCCAAATAAATATAGATAATTCCTTACCTCCAACACCACAGAAAAAGAACCAGACTTTCAATTTAACGATGAAAATATTTTCCAAAGTACAAAAAAAAATTAATAAACTCTGTGAAGACTATCGATGACTTCCTTCGTTCAGATGGAGATCAATTGTCTGAACAAAATTCATATAAATGGAGAAAAGGATATGATATCAAATATATAAAAGAGTTTAATGGTAAAGAAGACTATTATATCTCAATAAATTTCTCACCCCAAACATAGTAAAGGATAAGATTATCACAGCAAACCAACTTAACAAAAATTCTTTATCTATGACTAATACGACAGAATTATTGTTAAATCACTAGATATGAATATGCTGGGCATCAACAGATAAGATGAGCAAGTACTCAGATACTATACTAAAAGAAGAGAATTCTATGACAAACTTACAGAAGTAAACAAAGTTTTAATAAGATATCATGAACCTCAGAATTTTAATAGCTAGATAAATAAATTGGTGAATTCAGAATGAGACAATCAAAACTTTCAATATTACAAACTTTAAAGAGTGCTAATAGTTCATGATCGAACGTAATTGTGCAAGTACTTTTAATTGATAAAGAAAAACGTCTTAATATTTAAATTTATATACGAAAAATGTTGGATTCCAAGTCTAAAGTTGAGAAGCGAATCCAATGAATAAATTCCAGTCTTGATCTTTATAAAGCTGAGTTGAGGAATCATTACTACTTGGCTTGCTGCAAGAATACATCCCTGTTGTGATTTAAGGATCATTTTATCGCCCTTCAACTAAAAGATGAGACTCCTAGTCCATGACCACCAACTCTAGAACTACTCTTAGGGCAATTACCTTGGTGTAGATAAATTCCAACTACCGAGAGAGCACTGAAAGCAATGGAAAGCCAACTTCGAATTGCATGAGACTTTGTGAAGCCCTCAATCAATTGTAGAGACAAATTGAAAATGAGATGTATTCTATGGAGAACGAGAATAGAGAATTCAGAGATCACGAAAAAAACAAGCATCAAATCCTTTTTCTTAAATGGGAGAGAGAAGTGTGTAAGCCTGAAATCAACGAAAACTAGTGAAAAGCTCGATGAAACGAAGTCTTAGAACCTAGTGGCAGAGCAACACTGAGAGTGCACATTTGGCTTAGTTTTATTAGAGCCCTTTGAATGAATAATAATAATAATAAGAATTGAAAATTAATTATATGTGTAGTCATCCTAATTACGTTCGATCATGAACTATAAGAACATATTCACAATAATCTTAAGCCACTCTACCTGGATTTAAGATTATAAAGTTCCTAGAGAATCAATGTAAAAATTCTGCAACTTTTCAGTAATGGAATCAGCCCAACAAGAATTGTAACTGAGCTCCAACAAAAATGGAATTAAGTAAAAACAGAGGTCGCCTAATTAACTATATATGAATTCTATCTAAAATTATTGGAAAGATGAGTAAACTACTTAACCCAAAACAATAACTAGCTTTTAATATTGGCGAATGGGAAATTTCAGGAAAATTAATAGACAAATAATGTTTTAAAGCGAAATTCATTTATTAAATAAATAAAGAAATAATTAAATATTCAAATCAATTATTTTTTACTTTAACTCTGAAAATTATAAGCATATGTATTGTCTATGTTATTGGAATCTTCAAAGTTGACCAAGACTTATTTTCTTTAGAAAAATATTATTGTGATGAGATGAATCTAATAGCTGGCTGAAGAATTTTTATGATTGATATCATATCGAATTGACGTTTTATGAGTGCTAATCTATAAAATTATTGAAATTTTAATTTATATGGAAATAATAAGATATAAAAGTTATTAATTGAGATAGTGTTATCTCTAAAGGTCCCTAAGAGGGATAAAATAGTCATTTTCTCCTAATTATTAGTTTTTAAACGATTCTCATTGAATATAGATTCTCTCTTTTTTGTAATCAAATACTTAGAGATATTGTTGAAAAGATTTATGAAAATTAATAAACTTCAAAATATCAAATTTAGCTGTTAATTGGATGTCATATCGACTTTGCCTCTCGCTTATCTTTAAAATTTGAAAATTTTTAAAAACACGGTCAACTAATCTCTATATTTTTCAAATGAGAGCCGAAAGATTAGGTCCTAATTCTCTCATAGAGAAAAGATATTCTAGAACTCCAAACCTTTTGGATCTCTTTCCTCGCTATTTTGACAAAGTTTTTAATAAGAATGAATTAAGCAGATCTATATTTAATAAGAAGTTTATTACGACTCTATAATTTAAATTAAGCGCGTGATTAAAATTAATTAAGATTTAAATTTTGCAAAGTTCCCATTCTTAAACCAAGAAACAAACGACAATTACTTGAAAGAGAATCTTGAAGGCATGGAGATCTTCGAACTTCAGATATCTGCTGTGGACTTGGAAGCTTAGTTTCCTCAAAGTCAGTACTTGATTAGTCTTCTTTTTAAGGATAAACACACAATTACAAACAAAAAGATAGGGAGGAAGCTAAAGCAAGAGGGCTCCGAATAGCCTCAGTTCATTAATCGAGCCTAGTTCATCTTGCTAAATCACAACTACGATATTGAGAAGGGATTGAATTAAGAGAAGTCCAAGACCTTGATAGGGCCTCAAGACATCACTCGATTTATTAGTAAGTAAGTTTATTCTCAAAAAGTCTCTACTTGCGCACTCGTAATCAATGAAGGAAAATCTGTCAATTATAAAGAAGAACATTTTACACATAAGTTGAATAAGTCTATCATTGCCAAAATTAAAATCTTATAAGAGAAGTAAAGTCTTGATGAGATAAATGAGAAGTCCTACCAGATTGCTAGCTACGGTGCCAAAAATTAATCAGAGCTCATTTCAAACGATTTGCGCGAGTATATTATTATAAACGCAAATCGTTCGAATTCATCAACGAAATTTCTTTTTCGAAATAGCTAGAGTCTTCTGGAGTTTCATCTAAACTAAAATCAACGCGATCGGAGCATCTATATGGAGATATGTTCAGAGTCATTTACGAGCTCAATTAAATAAATAGAACCAGTCTCCAGATTAAAACAGGACTCTTTATTTCCTCTCTATTGTATTAGAATTACGAAGTGATAGGCATTGGCAAGTAGCTTCTGATGTCAGCAATTAAAATTCTCGCTTACAGACTCAACACTGAACAGGCATTAGGTCTTGCTAACTACATTTTCATAAATGAGCCAGACATTCTAGGGAGTCTAGAAGATGAATTTATTTAGCTTGACAAAACCAATATTTTAACATCCCTTTAATGAACGTGACCGTTAAAAATTCAAATTGGTGTCTTAGATAGTGAGATTGTTACCAAGCAACCTACTTTCACTCAACAAAGAAATGAAATAAATACTGAGGGAGTAAAGCGGCTCAGACTTGTTTGTGATGCTCCAATCTTTTTGGTTGGAGACTTCTTTCAAATTTTCGCTCATAATGTTTTTAGACATACTCTCAACTTGATAAGTTTCTAAAATTCATGAGTCATATTTTCATAGAAGAACGGGACTTTCTTGACTAAGAAGGCAACTCTTTCTTTCTCTCTCTCTCTCTCTCTCGCAGCTGTCTTTGGAGCTCAAGCAGAGAAACTAGCTCTAAGTATCAAGGCTCATTCAAATTACCGAGCTCCTATAAACTTAGCCACTATTCAACTGGAAAAGTGAGTAAGAAGAAACCGTTACATTATCTTTATTAAAACTGATTTTACAAAAATTAACAAGCTACTTTTCCTACCAAATAAAGCTTGAGATTTAAGTGTAGACGAGTAAATAAAGATTCTTAAAGGACTTGTCAAGCTCAACTCACAAAATATGAATCTTCAAGATTTTTGCAAGAAACATTCTCTCTGTAACTTCTTAAAAACTGAGGAAATTTCAATTTTTGAAAACCTGCTTAAGTTTCCTCTCCTCACTTTCCAAATAATTTGACATACCTTTCTAGAAAAATTCAGCTAGCAATTCGCCATTGTCAATTTTGAGGGTGGAAATGGCAAAACTATTCTCTGCTCTTTGGCTGCAATCCGAGCTTCATTGAACAGAAATAATCCAGTTTTAGTGGTTGGCAAAAATAATCATCTAAATCTAAGAGACGAAAAAACTTCTATCTTATCATATAGAAGCTAATCCTTAATATTAATGTTAACTCGAAACCTAGCATGAGAGAAGTTAATTCATTGACTCAGAACTACCTCGAAGTATTATACGTTCGACCCCGATTTTACAAAAGCTTTTCAGTTTGCTTCTGAAAAGCCCGGACGAACGAGAGCGAAGCCGTAGTTATCTGTGTTAAAAATTAGTATAGAAAGAGCTCCTTTTAGGCCGAGAATTGCTAGAAAAATTTCAAAATAAGTAATATTATTTTTTTTAAATCCCACAATTATAGTTAACGTTCTTGACCAACATGCCAATGCCAATAATGGATGGATTTGAAGCTACTTCTCTAAAGTTCAGTATAAAGACTAAAAACAGCGGTTACTTACTGGAAAAGCTGGCTTCCTAACAAGTAGTGGAAAATCGTGGCTGAACGGATGATATTAACGAGATATTCTGATTTTACTGAGATTTTGAGAGACACCACAATAGTTCTCGAAGAATTCGATATGTGATATATTTTTATTTCTCCCTCATAAATTTATCTGACTTGATTATTCTAGTTGCTGTCAGTTAAAAAAGAATCACTTTCGGATACTCTGCTATCTAAATCGTCACTTAGAGCCAGACTCTGGAAAGTCTCATTATTTAAAAAGCTTCTTATATCTTATTTTTTCATAGAGTTTCTATTAAGTTTAAGAATACATATTTACTTAAATGAAATAAACTTTGGGCGAGTAGATTTCTCTAATAAAGTTTTCTTGTTTAGTTTAATGGTGCTTGAGCTTCCCTTTTTTTAATCTTATTAAAAATAAATTAATTATATAATTTAATAAAAATCAAAGTACACTTCCTAAAAATATGTATGTCTTACGATTATTTGAAATGCTTTGTCAACTCTCCACTATGAATGTTCACAAAGTGCATTTGAAGACAGAAGCAAAAAGGAGCTGCATAACTTTATTGTTCTCGAGTGTGATGTATATCTGCCAAAATTGGGGTGCTGCAACGTCTAATTTTTGAAGAACGTGATCAATGGCTCAAAGGAGGCTAGAATCTGAAGCTTAATCATATAGCACCTCAAATGCTCTGATGTTATTATTATCCCTTAGATTGAAAGCCTACAGCAGAGGATTTTCAAGAGTACGTCATACAAAGTCTTCTGTGCTGGTCTATCTACAATGCAATTGGCTTCATCTGGATAAACAGTAAATTTGCGATATCATACTGAATCTAGATACTGATGTGATAAACTCCTTTATTCAAAACTCCAATTCCAAATGGAGGGGGCGTCTTGACATCTCTCAGAGCCTTCTTGCTCACATGAAGCCCAAATTTGCTGGAGCCCAGAAAAACTCTTTGGATTTTAGCGGTATTTATATAGTAATTAATTATTTTGATAGTACTGAAGGCCGCTCTGCTCATCTTATCAAGCCTTTGATTAGCAAAAAGCGAAAGATAGCTGATATTGAGGATGTCAGCCAAGAGAAATGGAGCTCAAAGGCTCAAAACAAAAGTTCAAGATCATGTTGAGAAGCTATCCAATTGCAAGCATCTGGTACACCAGCTGCACAATATTGTGCTCATCAACAAAGACGGACAAGTTCTCTCTTTTCATCGAGCTCCTGATCAAATCAGAATGTAGTGATTTATCTCGAGAGTTTAACAACTTAACCTTTAATTAACTTTTTAAGTTATTTTAATTCTTAGAAAAAGTAATTTTAAGACAGTAACTCTCTCAAAACAAAGCGGGACTGCACTCCTTGAACTAAATTGCGTTTCCTCTAAAGTTCCTTTTAAGTCTGCTCTGGGTACTCTCTATTCTTGAAGATTTGCTTAGATTTCCTTGGATAAATGCGAGCTAAGCTAGACACTCACTCTATCATTAGCTAAAATGGAGGAAATTTAGCTCTCTACTCTTTTCCAAGTCTTCTACCCCTTGAATATCAAGCTTAGCCATCTTCAACTATTTTTATTTTTTCTCAACCTTTATGCCTCAATCTTTTGCTGTTCTCTGGGCTACTCAAGCTTGGCTGTTTCCATCGCTATCAATCTCTTGAAGTCTCTAAGGATGGATTTTTGAATTATGGAGCCAGTTTCTTTAATAGCTTCTTCAAAATATAAAATCTATTCTTTACTTATGGCTGCCTTATTTTCGAGGTAATTTCACTTTGGCTCGGATTTGAAGTTTTGTTTTGCTTCTTGAGAGAATCTGAGACTTACAGTGTATGAATTGCTATTATTTATTTTGTTCTATGTGAAAGGTTTATCTGTTTTGCCGCATAGACCGCATCTATTGTCTTAATAGCTTCCTCTAAACTATCTAATTTGGAGATGGAACTCTCTTCTTATTTCTTGTTCGACCTCAAATCTGTTTCAAAGTGAGTCTGGACGGTGCTCAACTTCACGTCAATATTGTTCCCAAGGACACTCTGATGCAAAGAAATAATTTAATCCGAAGATTCCTTGGAGTTTTTCTGGTCAATCAACTGCTTGTCAGCCCCTTTCTTATGTAGTTCTTCCAATTATTTGCTCCGGAGATCTAATCGAAAACACATCTGCAACAATAAAAAAGACCTCCGTTGAATTATTTCTTGGTTTATTTTGAAGTAAGTTCCTTGTCCTTGCTTTTCATTCAGCAAATATTCTCAATATAAACCCTCGAAGTTTTTTTTGGTGAGAGTTGAGACTCAAAAAATACCTCAAACTTATTTACTTTGATGTTTTAAATTGCATGGAAAGGAAAGTTATCGTATCTCTTGAAATGAGTCACTTAGGTGAAATAAGAGACCTGAGCTACACTATCTACATGGGTTAGTTTGCATTGAGCTTGAGTAGGGCCATATCCCTTCTTGCAATGGTCACCAGGACTTGAAGTGACTACCTTCTTATTCTAGCTTGACCTTCTGATATCCTATTATGCTACTCAGCCTATAAAATTTTACCTCCTGCTGTCTAAAGATCATTTCAATCAACCCTTGCTCTTTTAAAGTTAGTGTGGATCCTGTGAAGCCTATCTCTCTCTTTTTTCTTTTGAAATTAAACTTATATTTAGGTCATCTAAGGTGGTTGACCATCAAAAGTATCCAATAAAATATTAAATCGAGGAAGGACTAAAGAAGAATGTCGAAATAAACAACCTTACAATATATAAATGATAGATTATCGCTCCAATATTACAGTCAAACATTCACAAGAGCAGTCCAGCAGATCCAAAGGCTATAAAACTCATATATAATCTTTCAGCATGAGAAGGCAACTCTGACACATTTTAGACGATAGAGAAAAAATTGACGAATTGGTGAAATCTAATCTTGAAGATTAAGTACGTTGATTAATTTAAAGACTTGCGAATAATTATTAACTATTAGTTGATAATGATCAGCTGCTTTCATACAAAATATCAAAAGATTTAGATCCTAAGAAGAAGGCCCCACCTCTTGAGAAGATTTGATGCCTCAAATTCGAGAATCTCTGTTCAATTAAATCCATCAGAAAGAGGTTCAGAGTTTCAAACTACAGGATCTAAAGAGCTATTTAAACCTCTTTAAGATCTTAAGATCTCCTTTTTCAGAGCCTAATATAAAAAATGGCTTTGCTTAACCTAAAATTCAGGAGTCCATCTAGAAATATTTGGCAAAGGGACAACTGCATCTTACTCTCAAAGATTGCAAGAGTTCAAACTTTTGAGGAGGGAATCCCAGATAGGAAGAGCTTAAAAGATCCTAAGACTTAGTTTCAAAAAGCTTTTACAATTCTGACTCTGGAGCAAAAATATCTCTCCAGTATCGTGTAAAGCTTAAGGGAGGAGGCACATTTCATTGACATCATATATGAGGATGCTGAAATAATCAACATCGACAATAGCACCCTTTTTTAGTATCTTGCTTTAAAGCAAGGGGGTGGTCCAACACAAAGGAAAGAAGAGATACGATACAGGTATGCAGAGGTTGGCAAGAATCAATATTTCAGCAGCTGATGCAAACTCATATGGTTAAGTTAATTTCAACTTGCCGCAAGAAGAAACAATTCTATGAAAGTGTTGTACTTTTTTATTCGCTTCGTAAAAATGTTAGATGAAAATAAGAAATGAAGAGAAATGACTATTTTTTATTAGCAATACTCCTTACCTTAGTCGGCAGCATTTTCTAAAGGAGTGGAATAGCGAGGTATCAGGCTTGCTTGCCTGAGCCCTATAAATTAAATTTTAACTCTCCTGCAGAAAAAGTATTTGCAAATTTTAAGAGGCGACTTTAAAGCATAGGTTCATATCTATTGAAAGAAAATAAGGTATTAATTTGGCCCTCTTATTTATAGATAAAGGCGAAAAGAAATAATTTCAGTCATAGCAAACTTAATGTCTGTTCGTGATTTTAGATGGGTCTCATATTGCTTTTACAAATCTCTTGAGTATTGCCTAATACATAATCTTACAGGCAATATATTGATTAATTCTACTGTAAGTTTTATAATATCTATCTAAACTTGAGACTAGACTTCAATGACTTTGTAAATTAATCTTGCGGTTAAGATAATTAAATTCTTTCTTTCAACTTTTAAATAAAAGAAGAGTATATCTTGAAAAATCTTGCTTGAACTTTCGATGATAATCTTCAAAGATTTGACTAACTTTTAATATCCAGCAATTAATTTTGTAAACTTTCCTTTAAGATTTCTCTGCTTCAAAATATTTTTGCCCAATAAGGTTAACATAATTTTTATCTCAATTATTTTTGTTGTGGGGCTGATATGATTATATATTAATTTACAAAAGTAAAGTCCAATATCAAGAATTCACTAAAGGTAAGCACATGCTTCTTAGCCATATTCATCCTGCTCATGGGTGTGGCATAAGCAAAAATAAATACTGACTTAGATTTCAATAATTCTTTGTAAACTCTCTATTGCTTTATAGTTTCTGGATAAGACAAGGACTTGCACTAAAATTATAGTGCCAACTTTAAATAAAGAGGCTCTCTTCATTTTATGTTCTAATTATTATCAGATGCATCTTTTCGAGATAGTAGTATAGAACCTTTCACGAATGATGCGCCCAATCTCTTGAGCACTCTGCTCTCTTTTTCCTTGGGTTTTGCTCTAGAATACGTGAAGTAGTCTTCATTTTCCATCAAATATCGCACTTTGCTGAGAGTCTTGTTGATGCGCTCACTCCATTAATAATTGCTATAATTGAAATGAATAGTGAAAACTTAATTTACTTATCACTTTAGTCTTATTAATTAATTAAGAAATATTAAAAGTTAATATCTTTTAAGCAAACTTTCTTAATGTTCTTAAATCAATATTATCTCTAATAGAAATTAATTAAAGTTCTTAAATTAATGTATTTAATCTATTTAATATTTCTTAATTAATTAATAAGACTAAAGTGATAAGTAAATTAAGTTTTCACTATTCATTTCAATTATAGCAATTATTAATGGAGTGAGCGCATCAACAAGACTCTCAGCAAAGTGCGATATTTGATGGAAAATGAAGACTACTTCACGTATTCTAGAGCAAAACCCAAGGAAAAAGAGAGCAGAGTGCTCAAGAGATTGGGAGCATCATTCGTGAAAGGTTCTATACTACTATCTCGGAAAGATGCATCTGATAAGACAAGAAGAAGAGGGAGGAAAATGACGAGTAAAGCTAAATTCTTAGATAAACTTGAGGAGGTCAACCTGGCTGAAGCATTCTAAGCGGCATCTGTTTGGCATGAGAAACGTGTCATTATTGTGTATTTTGCACCTTATTTTAAATTGACTCGAATTCAGCAATTTCATCTTTATGATTTTCAAATCAATCTAATATTTGTGATAATTTACAAAGAGAATCATAATTTTAACTTATCCCTCGGCCTTGGTTAAAATTATTATAAACAATTCTTACAATTTTGTATTGTCCTCATAAATAATCTCTGCTACGATAAAATGATGCTCATGATTGATAAAAGTAGAGTTAGCATTGCTAAAAGATATAAATCTCTCTTAGAAAGATAACCTGATAAATAGAGTGCCTTCAAGTAACATTTTATTTTGAAGAGATAGAGCGAGTTCTGACTCGAAGCTTTTTAAAGATGAAGTTTTCAACTTAAATTTATTTAGTCTCATAAAATTCCTTGGCTGAAGTATTCTCTTGATTTATTTATAATATTTTTTTCTAAATGATTATTAAATATTATTAGTATTTTTTCATAATCTTCAGTATATTCGACTTCTACCTTTTTAGTAAGATTAATTGACTTTATATCTACGCTCTTTGTATCCTATCATTCTTATCTAATATCTGTTTCAATTAGTACCTACAAATTAAGAGAACGCCTGCTCAGTTAAAAAAAACCCAATGAGGACCTTCAAAAATAAAAATCTAATCCCAACAAGATACTATTGTTTAAGAAAGTCTCTTGGGTCAAACATATCTTTTTTTATTTTATTAGAAACAATTTATAAATTAAATATGAAGATTAAAATACAAGTTCAAAGCATCATCAATAAATATTCAAAGTTATATTCAAATAAATTTTAATTTTAATCTGGTTCTAATTACTCATCTATAGTTTAAAAAGGACTTAAAAGTTTAATGTTCTTATTTGAATAATTTATTTTTAAAGTTGAAGATAAATATATTATAGGATAAATACGATTTGGTAATTGAAAAAACAAATACACTGATTTATTAATTTGAATCGCTATTTGTAACTTAATATATTGTTGAGGTAATTGGTTAGGTTCTTATTCTCTTCGTGTCAGACATTTATTATTATTTATTTCCCTCTAAAATCTTTTTATTCCCCTTTATTTTGTTTTATTGCCCTCTCTTTGCTTTGAACTCTATCTTAAACATAAGGATTGAAAATCTTACATTTGTGAAAGGTAAGAGTCTTCTCTATTGTATGAGTGCATTCCTCAAATTAGAAGCTCATTTCAAAATATCTCTAGCAATTTGGAGAGTCTCAACATGTTCACTAGCTCAACTATAAAACCTTTTTACTTTGAGAATGTAATTGATACATGGAATTAATAATCAAACCCAAAAAATTATCAATAATAAGATAATAAGCTCAAAGGTTTACTAACCAATTTTTTTTTAGTTTAATTTAAGGATTAACTTTCGTGATGAGAGAGTGACTATTCTCCACTCTATTATTTTGAACTTTAATTTATAAATTGAAATTTATTATCTATTTGTGATTAATATATTGCTGCTGACGCTCTATTCGTATTAAAGAAAGAATTAGTTTTTATTTCCTCGATCTTAGAATCCTATTCATCATATAATAAACAAAAGAATAATTTAATAATCATTTTATTAATAAAGCTTATGATTTATTGTAAGCATTTCCCCCCTCATTATCACTTTAATGAAATTGATTTATTATAAAAATAAACTTTATATAATACTTATTGTAATATTCAATAACAAGAAACACTCGTATATTTAAATTAAGAGATTAATTAAATTAATTATTAATTTATAAAAAATGAATAACTTCTAGCTTGTCCCTGTCTATGCTCAATAATTCTCAGTAGGCAGGTGGCCTAAACATCAGGTTCTCCATTATTAGCAAGGCTAAACTTTCTCTTTTCAATTAATAAGTTATTGCTCCTCTGATGATTCTCTGCTCAGGAGTTTTAACATAGTAACCTCTATTTCCTTAGCTTTTTCAGAATAGCACCAGTTTGTAGACCATAGTAAACTCACCAATCTAAAATATTGAGAGAATTTAAATTCTTTCACATCCTCACAACCCTCAAATTAATAACTTAAACCATATAGAAACTCTTTAAAAGAAAATTTTAAATGCGAATTTTAATTTAGTTTCCTCGATATTATTTCAACAAAGATTACCCAATTTGAAAAGACCACTGTGCATAAAATTAAAGCTTCTCTGTGAGCATTCCTGATAAATCTTTTCATAATTTTTTATAAGCGGTTTGAGAAATTTCAAAATCTTCCTAAAGAGTCAGAAATTAAGATTTATTATATTTTGCTAGATTTATTAAGTGTTTTTATGTTTATTTGTCTAATTATTATAGTTGAACACTCAAAGAGTATGGCCTCGAAGAGATAAGCTTTATGACTTATAGGTAAGTTAAAGCTCAAAATTTTTAAAATTTAAATCAGGAATGAAATGTCTAACTCAAATGTGGCTATTAGACTAAGAAAAATTTCTGAATCATGGATAAAATAAAATGCAACTGAACTAAGAGAGTTAGATAGAAGACAATATTGATGATCAGCATGGATATGTGAAACTTGCCACCAGAGAGAGAGAGAGAATAAATTTTTGCCAACGAATCGTAATCACCACCTTCAGTCACTCCTTCGCCAAAGTATTTATTGTACATCATTCAAAAGGAGATCAGAGATAGAGAATAGTGATGCACCTCAACTTTTAAGCTAAACTCTATCAATACTACAAACTAAGGCTGAGGCTTTGAGTACGAAATAAATAGTATTTAAAAACTCAACTTGTGAGTGAGAGGTCAGTGATTTGTACTTGTTCAGCAAATGATTCCATTAAATCTTTCTCTAATAATAAGCAGTTATTTTAAGGACAAACAATTCGCTATTTTCTTTTAGATTCTTAGGTATAAATAACTTAAACCATATAGAAACTCATATCAATACAGACAAATTACATTATAAAATTGCCAGCTAACTTTTTAATTGTAGTATGCCTCGCACCTATTATTTCAACAAAGATACCACAGTCTTTATTTGAGAAAGTACCACGGGTGCATAGCTCAAACTTAAGGCTTCTCTGATGAGCAGTTCCAACAATCATAAGTCTCTTTCATAAATTATTCTCAAGCTAAAAGCTGGTTTGAGTAAGAGCTTTCCAAAATCCTTCCTAAAGATCCGAAATTAAGATTTATTAGTAATATCTATAAAGCTAGATTTATTAAAAATAAAGAGTTAGGATTTAAAGCCAATCCAAGAGAATCAATTAAAAATAGTAAAAACAAATCAATTTCTGGGCAAAATATAAGTAAAATCAAACTACTTGAATTTAGAGGCTTTAATAACGTTATCTATTGGATAAGATATAGGAGATACAAAATGTTTACAATAAAGAGTTAAAGCGGTGCTATGAAGAAAAGATTAATAGACTTCCTCTAATCCAAAATGAAAGTGACCTTGTCGATCTCTGAGTTATATCAGTTATATACATTTTCTAAGATAAAAATTGAGAATTTGAGATCCTCAATCACCAATCACCAAAATTAATAAAAAACGTATTAAAAATAAAAGGTAACAACACATAAGATTAGTAAAAAGGATTAGCTGGGAGAGTTGAAGGTACATTTGAGAAAAATTTACGATGCAAATTATAAATATAATATTGAAGAAGAGAAGGATTGCTAGAAGCCAGTTAATCTTGTCCTTTTCATAGACTAGGGGATTAGAATGAGGAAAAAAGACTAGGTTTATTATGAAGGTGATGTTCGAAATAAGCAGATGTGGATATAAGCTGCATCAAGGATTATAAAGATCAGCGGATCGGAAGCAGATATGATGCAATAAAGGAGACTGTTTTTAGAATGGCACTGCTCTACCTCTGAACTATTTGGTAATACATATAATAATTGCCTCGAAAGCACACCAATTTTGTTGTCGAGAGATGGATTCGTCTATCTGTGGGTAGTTAATGCAAAGTTCAAAGAAGTTTATGATTATGTCCATTGGCTATGAGCAGGTAGATCTCATCACTTGGGTTAAAGTGACAGCGATGACGAATTGATGGATGGAATCTGCTATTTCTATAGGTACTTCATTGAGCAATACATACTGGGAAAGAAGAAGAGGTCATTTGAAGGAAGATTACAATAATATAGAGATCACCCAACATAATTGTGATCGAGCCCAGAGAAGCTTAACAAAAGCTTGATGATATCCATTTTATTATAGAAATAATGATTCATCAAGGAAACTATCTTGAAGTCTATGCATTCATTAATTCATAAAAAATGGGTTAAAGTCATTAATAAATCCATATTCAGGAAGTGACCAATCAACAAGAAGATTCTTACAAACCTGAGATAAAATAACTTAATTCAACTAAAGAGTAAGAGACTATAATTATTGATTGACAGAATGAGTAAATATATCAGTTTATTTTTAGTAAAATTTAAATGAATATTCGTTTTCAATCTTAGCATGGGGTTTTATTGCAGTGACCAAACAAATATTTTTAGGAAGCCAGCGGAAAATATTAATAACTCCTTAACAATAAAGCCAGATATGAGGCAAGCGATATTTTAGGATGTGAAGAAGAATAAATATTCCTCACAGAGAAACACACAATAATACTCTAAGCTATAAAAGGCTAAGAAATTGAAGTAGAAGTCACAGCAAGAAAATCCTTTACCAGAATCAGAGCACAAATTAACAAAAGAAATTCACCTAGTAGAGACCGAAAATCTAATAAAGTTTGTTGAATTCATAATCAGCGATTTTAATGATATAGAAAAAGAGAAACTAATCCAAGCAATGGAAAAATAATCTATTCTTGAAAATGCGGGCAGCTAGCTATATTAATAGAAAAAATTATACCGAACCTGAACTCTTATTATAGTAGAAATTCAAATTAAAAACGATGATTGGTTAAAATTATAAATGAACAGTTGCAATTTGGTGTCAGTTGAAATTGCAGATTCATCCTCTGATCTACAAGTGATAGCTTATCAAAAATTAATATGAGTTTCATTTTTAATCATCTTCACTGTACCTCTTAGTTGTGAGATATGATGTTCGCATTCTTCTTCATCGAATTATTCATTCATATCGCAACTTTTGACGCTAATATCTCTTTACTGAGCACTCCAACACAAATGATGAAAGGATAAAACGTTATTAAATATTAATGCTAAATTTAAATATGTAATAATTATAGGCTGGGCGGCTTTAGAGATCTTTTTTAAATAGTTGTAATAAATAATTTAATAATTTTAATATTTAAACGTTACCTTAAAGTCTTTCACTCAGCCAATGTTATCCATAGAGATCTTAAGCTGCAAAGTCAACTGCCTCTGTTTTGCTTCTTGTTGATTTCCTTTCTATGAGCCTTCTATTTTCCATTAAATTCTTACCTATATTTAAATCAGAGACACTTCAACTGTCATTGATTTATTTAATTTTAATTTAATATGTAATTTAATTATCTTTTTTATTATAGTCTGAGCTATATAAAAGAAGGTAGACTTCAAGATTGAAGTATTAGCTTAGGATGAGGAAGAAAAAGTAGGAGTAACAGAGAGCGAATTCATAAAAATCTTAAAAGAAGACAACGTAGCAAACTATAGGAAGCTTCAATCATTGAGAAGAAAGGAACAAATTAAACTCCTAGTCAAAACCAAGAAGGCAAATAATGTAGATCAATAAGATTTTGATCGACATTATTATATGGAAAGCAAGACCAGACAGGATATTATACAAAAGGAAATAGAGGTATCTGAAATGACTAAGAGAGATATCTCTCTACACAGACTATAGATAAGAATCCAATAAAAAATAGTCGGCTTACATTTCTTAATTTAATCTCTTTTATTCATTCTTCAAACATAATAATAATTGGAAATTTATAATTAAGAATGAAATGACATAAAAACTAGCTGCTAAATGAAACCTAAATGCACACAGCAGAGAATTAAAAGTGGAACCTTTTTTGTTCATTTCTAGGAAGAAGCTACATCTGAAGAGGTAAACCATATCATATATAATTAATTTATATTTATGAATTAGGGTTTAATAACTTGGAGCAAGGAGACATAATGGCAAAAGACCGGATCATCTATAATTAAAAGGCTCAATGGAGTTTGCAGATATAGACATTTAAAGCAAATAATGCCTAAAAAATACTATATAATATTTCACCGAGCTAAGTGGATGATAAATACACGTCGTTGTGTCGAAAGTGCATTGAATTTGTATTAGAAAATATGATAAATTTGCAAAATAAAAAATTCTTCCTTATAATGTCCTAAAAATTACTCAAGCAATAGAGAAAAATACTAAATCCTTCAAAAATGAAGTTAGAAGAAAAAATATCATGAAGCTCAGACTTAGTAAAGTAAGCTAAGGCATAGGATACCTCACCCCAGCAGAGCAACCTATGGAACTTGAATATGAATTAAATAAGTATAAAGAACAGCTCTAATATTGTAAACAATTACCAACCCTTGAGGAACTTGAAACAGTAGCCTAGCCGTCGCCTACTGTTTATGAGGTATTTAATGACGCAGTGGACTCCGTTCAAGTAGATAAGTCTCCATGAATGGTACGAAATTACCTAGCCAAACCCAGAGATAAATTTCATAAATAATGGAAACCCATACTCCTTTTACCTCTAAAAGGTTTCAAACACAAGATGATCGATCTCATATGAGAGGAAATGAAACTCTTAAGAGACATCTCACTGGTAGACATCAACGCCTAAAATCTTAATAATAATAAATGAATTCGGATATCTGCTTATTATCCACCTACCTTAGCTGTTAGCGAGCACTAACTATCCATAGAGACAGACTTAGGGAGGATATCTGAATGATTGTGACGTCCCTGTTCTCCAATAGTCTTCTTCATTGACAAAAATTAAACATAGTTGTAAAAATAAATAATAAAAAAAATTGTATAATACTTTTTTTTATTCTCACGGCGCAAGCTAGCTTGCTATTTATAACACCCTTATAATTTAATTAATAATCAACTTATCCATTCTCACATCACACTCTTAATTAATTTTAAGGAATCTAGTTATAAGGCTACTACTAATAAATAAAGAAAACTAAGGATTAACTTATCTATGAGCTTAAATAGAACTAAGTTAAAGTTAAACAATTCTTAGCCAGTCACAGAATAGTAAAGATAAAATACGAGAAATATAAGCGTTTTAGAATTAGATTAAAAATGTGCAAAAAATAAATTCATTGTTCTCTTGTAAGCCCTGGTTTGTTCTCACTAAATTGCCTACTTATTGCCTATTTTGCATAGTCTGCAGATCCACTCTTGTATTTTGTTAGCATATTCTTTGTGCATACTGCTCTATTGTTGCGAGATATCAATGCATGGACTATTCGCTGGATTCTTCCTTATCTACTGAGTATTTTTGTGGCATTTGCTTCACAAGTTGTAGGTAGCACAGTGAGATAGAAACAAGTTTTGCTAAAAAATGCAGCTTTAGGTTATGGACTCGTTATTGGCTTTCCATTTATAATTACTAAAACTTAATTAAAATAACGGAAACTTAATTAATTACACTTTTAAGTCTAATGAATTTTTTTTAAGAATTGTCAAACTGTAATTAAGACTCTAATAGAGTTAATTAAGATTACTCATATAGTTTATCTCTAATAGAGAAATCATTTAAGAATATTATTAAGTCTTATTTAGTTTAACCTTTTTAATTTTTAATATATCAGCTGATCAAGTTAAAGGGAATAACTGAATTAGTTTATTTAATTGATTTCTATTTCAGCAATTAAGCATACTAAGAGCTATCGCGCTTCGCTCTACCTCCACAGCCAAAGGGTTATTAAATCCAATTATTAAAGCAACTGAAACTCGAGCACTCGCTATCTATCATAAACATTATGAAAAGACGTTGCTAAGATTATTCAATCAAGGATGGTTCATTGTTCAGAATGGATAAGAATTTTGAAATTGCGCAAGGAATTAGTCTCTACAATTCACGTATTCAAGTTTCAAGCAAGCGCGGTATAATGAGTATTTGTAAAAAAAGTATTTATTTCACTCTCTATTCAAAAAATTAATCTTTAATTGACAAGATACGCACACAACAAGGAATAAAGAAGCTCAAAGTGGAACTGTTGCCGCACAAAACATGAGAGAAATTACTACTTAGGAGTACAAAAAAATCTTGGCTGATAATGCATTAATACAAAACAAGTCTCGAGCTAATATCATTGTCCTCACAGAAACTAAATTCAGGAAGAAAAATAGATACTACTAAGCACAGTTAAGGAGAGAAGGCTGCCATATAATTATTACACAAACAAGCAAGAAATCACCCCCCCCATATTTAAACAAGAGGTAGAGGGGGAGCTGTAATACTATTTAATCCCGCTGTACCAATCGCCGACATAGTTAAGAAATTTGTAACTCGGGAGCAGCTATCATTATATCTCTCAAAAATTAAAAAAATTAATAAAGATATTAAAAATAGAAACGGGTAAGGTTTTAAACAGCTTCTAATGGTAGAATATGGAAATCCTCAATAAACAATTAAGTATGATGGTAACAGTTTGCACTAACAGAATATAATTCATTAGATAGAGAGAGGCGAATCAAGAACACCATTAGTAGTAATAGGAGATCTGAAAAAGAAGCTAGGTATAAATTAAACAAGTTTTAATCTGGATGATCTTACAGAGTCTGTGGTATTCGCTAGAGAAGCAATCATTAAAGAAGGCATTCTCCACAAATTCAAGCATTATTTCATCCGCACTAAAAATATCCACGCCATTTTACTAAAATTATTTTTGAGAACTGTGAAATCTCAGATCACTGACTCTAAGGAATCAAAACTGAACAACCGATAATCAACACCCAAGCATAATTATTAATACTAAAGAATAAGAGAAGGCTTTCAGGACAAACAGACGAGAAACCAATACATGCGATCTGGTAGACCTCTGACAATCGCTAGAACCCACCATCAGAGAATAAAGAGGATAATTTAATAAAAAAGTGAATTAAATTAAATATTAAATTTAAATGGAATAAATCAGTGACAGTTGAAATGTGTACAATTTAAATACAGGATGAATATGAATAGTTGATCGCGGATAGTCAGAAGCTAATGAAGAAGAGTTCAAGGGAAAAGTGATATATATATTAAATTCTTAATAGTTTTAATGCATTATGTTTTTAAATTTAATGAGATAGCTAGTACCTACGAGAGCAGCGTGAAGATTATGAAGAACGTCGCTCCCGACTTAGTTTTAGCTTTTGTGTCTGCGCTTTGAGTAGTTGGGAGCTGAGGTTGGAATTTGACTCCTTTTGAATATTTTGGTGGGTGAGTGTTTTCCTTGCGTTTGATGTTAATCTTGTTGTTAATTAAGTTAAAAAGTACACAAATCCAAGCATTCTTTTGTATCACTTTGTGCTTTCCTGCGAAGATGAGTCTCTGTTGATCAGTAAGGATACCTTTCTTACTCTGGACACTTGCCTCCTTCAAGGTCACTTTCAAGTTTTTGAGGTTGAGCTAGTTGTAGTTGTTGATGTGGTTTCGGTAGTTCTCGAAGTAGTTGTTGAAGTAAACATTAAATTAGACTAACTTCAAAATTAAAGCCGAATATATTATGAATCAACCAACAAGGAGGAAAAATGTATTTCTAACAAATAACAACCAACGATCATCTATTCTTATCCTTCCTATAATTATTACACCAATATTTAGAAGCTTTTCATCCTTCAAACTTTTATGTGGGACCGCTCAGCAAAGAGTTATAAGCGACACAAGTTCAGACGAAGATAATGATGATGAGGATGAAGAGGAGTGCGTGAGTCATATCTCAAATCTGATAGATGCTGTGAAGATTATAAAGCCAATTAATTTTTGATAAGCTATGGGACAAGCAGGGTGTGAATTTGGGATTTCAATTGACACGATGTTGCAACTCTCTATTTAATATTTTAACCAATCACCGATTTTAATTTAAATTGCTACTATAATATGCAATCCAGAGACAATTCATTACTTCAAGAGTTGATACTCACTCAAGTATGAAGGACTTATATGAAATATTGTATCATCTCCAAGCTAAGAGAACTGAATGAACTCCTTCACTTAGACCTCGAGCAACTGGACAAGCACTACATACACTACATTCCTTAATAAAGAAGCTTAATTCCCACAAGAGAAGACTGATTGTTACCTCGGTCTAGACTCAAGACTAAGATAATAGGCCCATCTGCCTGCCACATCACAGTTCGATGAGAGCATTCGCTGAGCAATATAATGAGAAATACAACACCCACACCATTAATGAAAAATAATCTACTAAGGTAGTAAGATACTCTAAAGAACTTACTCAAGAATATCAAATAGTTAGTTTGAGCAAACTTTAACTAAATAGACTCATTAATTTAATTAATAGAAAAATAGGAAGATCGTCTAGAAAAAGTCAAGAACTTTAAATAATGAATATATCCCAGCTAGAAACACGCACACGTTCGATGCAACCTCAAAACTATTAAAAATACAAACCCTAATAAGGCAATCAGGACATGGCCTACCTCATCAAAATAAAATATTGTGTCACCTGATGGATGAAGAGCTCACATAAAATTTGTAAATTGATATTCTAGCACATTCCATACGAATGGTGCTCATTTCTCTTCAAATGCAAAGATATAGACAGCCGCAAGTTATAATGCAAATATGTCTCGGCATACTCAGAAACGACATGATGCTGTGGGGACTATCAAAAATATAGTAAACTGCGGATTGGTTCCAATAACGAAGAAAGGAAAAAAATATGTTTAAATTATCAAGGAAATCAGACCGATCGGAGTACTATCCCTTACTAACAAAATAATCGAAAAGGCAATCAAATATATAATTGATGACTTCACGCCACAACTATTTCAAGCTGGAGAACAACATACTGGCTTTGCAAAAGGTAGAACGACCAAAGATCATTCTGTACTCGTCTTAAAAAGAATGGCAAACTACCTATAAGAAGCCAGTAAAAAAAGAAAAAAAAATTCAACTAAAATACTTGGATAAAAAATATGGCTGTTCTGTGACATAGAGGGAGCCTGCGACAATGCCAAACACAACAAATTGATGGATAGACAAAAGAATTCTATAAAGTAAAAAGTAAATTAATCTCAATCGATACCTAATATTCAATAAATCATGAAAGGAAACTCACTAGTAGATTCACCAGAATATTAACCAACTTGAAAAGCTTAGAAGCCTAGAGAGGAGCTGCAGTACAAGCCAGTGAGGAAGAGCAAGGACTAGCTCTAAACAAAGAACGCATAGAAATCTTAACAGCAGAAATTGAAATGTTAAGGGAACTACTCCAATATACTTTTGCGAAAGTTACTATCTCGATAGAAGATAGTATAATAGCAAATACTAAAGGAGTAGTATATGGAAGTAGCCTTTCACCAGACCTCTTATAAGATCTTTATAGACGACCTAGTATAAGGCGACCCTATCATCTAAATAAAACATTGGACTACAGATAAATAAACTCAGACTGGCAATAAGCTATAAACTAACAAAGAAAAGTTAACCCTATCGCACTCCACCAAAATATATCTTTACTCTTCGCACACGACCTTATTGGCTAAATTTGATTCAGAAATAAAATTAGAGCACTAGGTTAGAGCATAAATCTTAAAAGTTAGATGACTGAATGTAATATGGAAGTCATTAACAAAACAGTTGCATTCACCAACTACCTCCTCAAACAAATTTTAAAGATACAATAAATAGATGGGAAAGACTGCCTTAACTTGGACTCTAGATAAAAATGTTTGGTAAAGTAAAATACCTGGAAATACAACTTAACAACACTATCTTCTCCAACTCAGCACAAAGGGAACGATTGGCATTAACACAATTCATAAATAAAATTACAAAAATAAAATATCAAATGAAGTTCTCCCTCTATTTCATCTCAAAAAGCCCAGCAGATATATCAGGACTCACGAATAAGATTTTATATAGCACCCTACGTCCTGGCAGGTATAATGAGTGTAGAAGAAGCTCTAGAGTTCTGGAGGAAAGCACTCCCATCACATCACAGCTAGCTATTGTTTCATAGCCGAACCTAATATAGCGGTGGAGGGAATACCTCCTAAGACTAAAAAAGAGGCAGCCAATCTACGAACTATTCAAAATTAGATAATAAATACTGAGCTATATAAAATAAGAAGCGATCCCACTGAACTACTTTAAATCAAGTGAAGACATACAAGGAGCAAATATTATGAGAAGAATCATAGACTCATAAGAGATAAAGGAAAGGCCAGACATCACCAAATGGTTTAGCATATGCACAAGCTTGAGCAACCCTAGAGGTAAATAAGGTCTTTGCCCAAAAGAAATATAAGTAGAAAGTATGAACACATATGATACCTACATGAAATACTACTTCTAATAACTAGGGGAAGTCAAACTATGAGCTACTTCACAGATGCTAGCTATATCATAGAAGGAAACAAACATATTTTATAGCCGAATTTGTCAATTTTGACGAACAAGAAGGAGAAAGATATGAGCTATCTCAGCACGTTCAGCAGAATGAACAGAGAGAGCAAATGACAAATAACACAGCGGAACTCATGGCAATACTGTTAGCATTAAAAGATATTAAAATAAGTATGAGGAGTCTAGGGAAGTACAAGTTTGTTATACACTCAGAGAGCAAATGTGCAGTCGATACAATAAATTCCTACTTCGAACATTTGAAAAAGGACCAACAACTCATGAACAAAAGGCAAAATGTAGCGGCATTATGGCTCATAAAGAATGAAATCACAAATATATACAATGCAGAAATCTTTATAGAGCACATCAAAGTCCACAACATTATGTAAAATAACATAGACTGGATCACAGTCAGGAAACACACAGTAGACTTCGTAACAGACCTTACAAATACAGAGAGAGCAATGCAACCTATAATAAATTAGAGCTGCCCAAAAGTTAGTATACCTACATTAAAGATGGGCGAAGATTGCACCTACAGCTGATCAGTAGCAGACGCAAATGGAAGTCTCGTGGAGATTGCCCTATTATCGAAACAAATATAGAAGGCTAACATAAAATTGAAATTCGGAGGTTAGAATAATGGATAAGAAATAGACCTTAAGATTTTTATATGGGAAATATATCCAGAGAACAATTTTGAGACAAGAGACTAAAAGGATAGACGTAAGGAGCACTATAGCAGTCTACTCCAGACTAGATTTCGGAGATCACTCAAAGTGAATCCAATCGAAATTGAGAAAAATAAACCTGAAAGTATAAAGGCAGTCGAGAAGCTTGACGAAGCCATTCTAGAAGCTCATAAAACGTTCCAGAGGGAACATATGAATACGGAGATACCAAACTCAATCAGATAGGCAGCAAATGAGGTCAGCCAAATACTTAAATACCCTTACTAGCCCTAAGAAAATAGGAAGGAGACGTAATAAATAATAAGAGAAGTCTAGACAAACTAAATGAAAACTACTAACACACCTGAGACTGAATATGCAAGAAAAAAGTCTCAGCCTTCAGGAAATATTAAGCCAGTAGACTTTCGGAGCTGGGAGTAGACCATGTTACACTCAGAATATGGAAATTGAAATTAGGAAAGGAACATTTTTTTCGCACTAGAAATGATAGACTCAATAATTAGATACACAGATAAATAAGAAACAAAAATCCAAGCAGCCATTGAGAATGGAGAGGAAGAAAAACTTGCGAAAATAAAAAGCAGAGACAGCATACACAATAAGAACTTAATAAGATGGAGTGTAAAGTACCAGACTGCCAGAAGATATGTGAGAACTACAATGAAGATATAATAATCATATTTGCAGACCTTAACTCACTAACTGAAGCCGAGATGAAAATAAGATGGAGCATGTTGAAGGACACCAAAAATATAAAAGTAATGACAGGATAGAAAGTCAAGCAAACGCTGGGAAGAACACAAGGTATCCAGAAAGGACAATTTCTAAAGTGTCCATGTGGAAAAGCAAGAGTCTCGATCAATCACATCAAGGAATTCGTAGTGATAGTAAGCAACTATAGAAATAAATTCCAAAGAAGAGAGAGAGACTAGACTAACTCAACAAAACAAAACAATATAAAAAATAAAAATAATTAAAATAGAAAGTTACCAAATAAGCAGGCCGCGATTTCCGAACCAGGTGGCACTAGTACATAGAGCGCGAAGGCCGAGACTGATGATAGTTTTCTTTCTAGTTTAGCAATACAAGTACTCCTACACTTAAAAGCATGAGAGGAATGCAGGCTGCTACCATTGGCAAGGAGTGGAGCACTCTGCAAGATATTCTCCACACGGATTCAGTTGGAGAGTACCAGAATGGACCGCGGATGATTGCTAATCGTACTAAGGAAACTTCAGATCGCCACCCACTGCTGCTTAGATTATTATGCCGAGTGTACAGTGGATTACGACGTTGAACTTAATTCCTGACTCCACTGCTTCATAGTCAGAACGTCGGCGTAGAGGGCTGCCACAATTCTAACGTCATCATAATTAGAGGCATAGTCCGTAGATTGGGTACTATACAGGGTGGATCCTCTAGCACCCTCCGTCGCGTTATTGCAAGTTAGCTCGTGACTTCAAGGTTAAGCCATATAAGCACAATAATATAAACCTTATAAAAATATCTTATCAGCCTTCAAACTGACTAACTTACTACAAAAATAAATGAAAAAGGAATTTCACTATCAAGAATAAAAACCTATCAAAGAAAGTGCAGACGACCAGAGAGATCATCTAAATCTTTGAGGAACTCCTCAACCCCATAGACTCAAAATCAACAAAGTCAGACTCACAATAAGCGAGTTAGAATAATAGACCCCCAGCACCTAACAGAAAGTCACGACCACCAAAACAGCTATAATACCATTCACAGCACTTAAAATACCAAAGCTTAGACCAAACATAAAGAAAAAGAACTGCTTAGAGCAGTTTATGACATTAAGAGTGAAAACCTCATATGGTAAACGCTCAGACTGGGAGATATACTTGCGATAGCAGAAAAGCATACCCAACCAAGAGAAGGGCTCATACTAATGCAATAAGTACTCGCGAGATGGCTAGAAAGTATGAAATAAGAGAATCTATTCGAAAGCAGGAAGTACCTTGCACCATATAAATATAAAACAATTATGCTAGGAGACAGCAAACTGAGGAAACAACAAATAATAATTATTCTGACAATACTCAGAATAGCAAAAGAAAGCGGAGATATAAAGCTTAAACAAGAATTGCAGAAAAGCTTAAGCAGTGCAAAAGCCAATTCAAAGAAACAAAAGAGGACTAAGAAGAACTTAGCTTCCAATAACCAGAACAAACCATACTTGCACACAGAGTGAATGCAATAAGAACGTACCAGAGGGCTCATAACATTACCAAACTGAAATGCTATAACAGAGTAAACTCATTCACCTAGAAGAAATGATAATGAAAAAAATGAAGAAGATGAGAGAAAAACTACGAGAGGAATGAGGTGAATCATATTTGCAAAGGGACTAAGAAAGAAAAAAGAACCAATGAAAAGAAGAAAGACTCAGCAATGAACTGAAGGAGACGATGATACTCTAACGTGAAGAAGAAGTCGATAAGTTTAAATATTCACTTATGTCTGATTTGCATGAATGCTTTAAGCGTAATGTTTTTTGATTATAAAAGGTATATGAAGCCGTATATCTGGGATGTAGTCATAGAAGTTAATAGTAAATTAATTTTAACTAACTATAAATTAAATAATAAATCACTCTTCTTTCGCAGATGGCAGGTAGATTACACGCTTTAATTGACAGTCTCCAACAGACTATCGAATTTACGTTTAAAACATGATTCCGTTCAAACTTCTTAAATTAAAATATTTTTAAAATCAATGCTATATCTACAAAATTAATATTTGGAAGATATGATTAGATAGGAATTCTTTATTAAATAATTAGTTAAAAATTGTTTCAAGTTTATCAATAATAAGATTGCTCTTCCTAACTAATAATAACAAATTAATTGTTGAAAAAAAAAACGAATACAAAAATGCTTAGAAATACCTTGCTCAATTGTTAGAACCTTCTAATGAACTTAGAAATGCGCAGATGAGTAGGTGAACCCGTTTTATCTTTATTTTATAATTGGCATTGCCTAATAGTTTTTACCAAATAAATCCTTATTTTATCTAGTTATAGAAACTTATTTATAAAATATTGTCTTAGTAAGTGTTGAGGAAATACTCATAGCCTAGATTTTACGCTTATAGTGCGTGATCAAATTAAATTGTGGAAGTGAATAAATTTTATGCAAGCTAGGAAATATCATCTGCATATTTGTATTGTTGGGTAGAAGTTGTCTTTCTCTCAGTAACTGCAGCCAAAAAGAGCCTCTTCCCTGGCTTGACTAGTTCAATAAGTTGTATCAGGATGTTAACTGTGCGATCTTTGGAAATATGAGCTTAAGACTGAGATAAGACAGTGGAGAAGTGTTGATCTGATGAAATCAATGCCGTATTTTAGAATTGAAGGGATTTATTTTTTCAGGCTTTAGTCTTTTATTGAGGAGCCCCTCTCGATGAAAGGAATGAGTTGAAGTGGATCAAAATCGTTGTGCTTTCTTGCTATAGAGTGTCATGTTGCTCCATTATTTAAGTATGAAAGATTAAATTTATTTAGCAAGATTAACCTCTCACGACAGTCATCACGCAATATTAAAATAAGACTCAAAAGAATTTTAATTACAATACAAATATCTTTGTTTTCTTAGAGTTCTTTATAATTCTCTATTAAATTTCAATAATATTTATAATATATTTTAGAGAAAACAAAATAATAAATAATTACCCATAATTAAGACTTTATCTTAGATGTCTTGAATTCTTATAGCAAGACTGCAAAAAATGAATATAATTCATATCTTTCTTTGTGTGTTATAAAATATAAGTGAGCAAATGTCCTTCTTTAAAAGATAATAATCTCGTATTTTAAATTTATATGACCTAATTCTAATCAAATCATAATAAATTAAATTTTAATTTCAAAATTATAACTGCTGCTTTATTTGTATTTAATAACTTATATTACCTTTATTACCTTTTCTGCAAGCATTGTATCATAAGAACCTAAAGAGCAGAGGATATTGCTATTTTATTAACCATCTGTTTTGGTATCTTTATAGTATATCTAGTGATCATTTGAAATTGTTATAATGGAGGGAGCAGCAGTGTGCTATTACATACTCCATTTCTTACATCACATTCCTTGCCCTCTCAAGGAAGAGTCTTCCGTAAAGGGACTAATTGTTGCCATTCCTCTTATGGGTATCTCCATCCCTTTGATTCGAACAACCATTCTAAGAAGAAGTAAACTTTAGAGACCCAATCCTTTAGCCTTGGGTCTTTCCTTTAAAACTTTTAACTAGAATCTCTTTATTCTATTTGCCTCTTGAAGAAATCACCATGACATCCTCATTGAGAGAATTTACAGACAAGGAATAAATAACCCCTAGACATTGTCTAAAACTCCTGCTATGCTTCTTCAGCATCAGTCAATCTTAACAAATCAAACAAAAGTGAAGTATACTAAACATTGTAGTCTCGGAATTAGTTAAGCTTTCTTGTCCCAAGTTCAAACTGGAGGAGGCTTGACTTTCAAACAAAGAAGGTGAACGTTGGAAATCTCAAGAGAGAAGGAATCTACTGCTAGGATCAACAGATACAGATCACTAAGAGAATACTAGCAACTCAACTCAACAAAAGTAAACAAAAAGAAAAAGAATAACAAAAAGAATAAGAACAAAAACAAGAGAACAGAGCAAGAAGTTAAAATGACTTATTTAAGGAAATTCGCCATTTTAAAACAGAATTTGAAATAAACTTGCAATATCAATTCCGAGTATTTAAAATATGAATTTATCTTCTCTTTAAAAGAATAGATACTTCCTTCAGCTTCTAGTTCAGCAAATATAAACTAAGTAATTATCCCAGCTATAACACAAGTGTTCATGAGTCCCAAATATTTTTCCTCGACCTCTTAGGAAAATAATATTTCACCTTTTCATGCTCTGCCCAAGTATCTAAAAGCTTTATCCTTCCACTTTAATCATTCTTTTAAGGGGACTAAAGTTGGGGGTTTTTGGCTTTTAGTATATTACGCAATTAGATTAAGTAGCTGTTTATTTTAAATGGTGGAACATGCCAACTTTATTTAAAATATCCCAGCGATGTAGAAAAAGTAGTCACCAGCCATCTTGACGAAGAAAGTCTGCTGTTTGTTCTTGATGCTCGTTTAATATATTTTTCGATTTTGCTCCATCAGTTTATTCTTGTTATCAGCATTCATCTTGGAATATTCTGTCTTCCTTGCTTAGAGAGGATTCACTTTTGAGTTGGAGATTTTTTTAATTGTATGCGCTGATCAAGTTCTTAAATCTATCGCTTAAAAGATTTGTTTATTTTCCCTCTGACATCATTTCATCAAATCTTTCAGCCTGCTCGGAAACTATCAGCATGAAATTCATCTCTTTTAGCTAAGATTCTAATAGGTTTTAAATTTAAAAATTAAATTTATTAAAATAAGGCACTTTCCGCTCCACTTTCTTCCTCACCCTAGAGATCAACTTTTCACAACCCTCCGATACAATAATCATATTCAACCTTTATTGCCTGTAGATCCATTTCCTTTTTTGCTTTCTCCAATTCTTCCCATTAACCTTATTATAGAAATGTCTCCAAAAGACTACAAACTATAAGTAAATACCCTCTTCTATCTTCCTTTCTCTCTCTTTCTTGTTGTAATCTTATATTAGCTAATAAAAGCAAAAGCTAATACATTTTTTATAGTTTGCTTCTAAGTTCCTCATTTCCGCCAAGTGCTTCTATAACCTTAGATTAAAAAACTTCATTTAATTTCTCCACCTATACTATTTTACACTTCATACATCATGAGTGCAGGGAGAATTCAACAAAAATATAATGAACTCCAATCTATTTTAAAGTGAAACTGAGTATCCTTATCTTCACATAATGATTCTTCATTAAAGAATTAAAATCATCCATCTCCTTCCTTATGCGGAACCTTCTAATCACTTATCTTTAATGACAAGAGCAAGATAACTTATATCCTTTAGCTACCTATCCCTCACATGCTTTTTTTCCAAACCCTTTATTTTTATATATCAAGTCAATATATGCAAGAATTTAATTGGTAACTTAATAAAATACAACTGCTCCTTTCTTGAAGACTTCCATTACACTAATTTAAACTTAATTATTTTTGCTAATACATAAAACAACGTCTCAAATGAAGCCGTTCACCCTCAACTTAAAAAGAAAACGCACTTTACTCGAGCTAGCACAGGAAGGTCGACCCATCCAGTTAGGCTTCAGCCTTAGCTGCGCATAAACTCACTTACCCCCGTCAACATCCCCCAGGTGGACGTCGAGAGATCTGCCGTTCAAGAACCCTCGACCATCTTTATCACTCACCTCGGGAAGTCCAAGAGACCACTCCATAGGTCAGTAGCCAAGTTATCTACGACCTGGATTGATGTTGGCGGGTCGAGTGAGTGCGGCTGCTTAGACTATAGCAAAATCGGCTTGGTCTGCCTTCCTTTGCTAGCTCAAGCAAAGTGCTTTTTCTTTTTAAGTTGAGGGAGGCTTGCGTCATCGCGAGACATTGTTTTAAATATTAACAAAAGCAATTATGTTTAAATTAGTGCAATGGAAGTCTTCAGGGAAGGAGCAGTTAAATTTCATCAAAGTAATCTATTAAATTCTTGCATATTTTGTATGCTGAAAATGGAGTTTTCATCAAAAGCATCTACCTTCCGTATATATAACCAAAAGAAAGAAATAAAAATAATAAGAAAGATGAACCTATTAAATTATAGTCCCTTAAGCCAGCATAGATAGACAGAATAGGCTTATAAAAGTAAACATTTTTATAAAGAGAGATGGAGGATTAGACACCTTGTTCCTCTATGACTTGATGCTGCTGGTATTTAACAAATTATTTTTTCAACGATCATATGATAGAAAGAAGAAATCTAAACAAGCAAATGGCATTCATAGAAGCATCTATTCTGAAAGTAAAATAAATGACTAAGTAGATAAATAATAAAATAAACAAAAAGTTTATTCTCCAAATTAACCCAACGAAAATTAAGAAAGCAACAACCAAAATAATAACTCCAACTAGAAACAGTATTTACTCTAAAATGATCATTGTTGAATGTGATGAAGATTTTTCCCCTTAAAAAGAACTTCCATGCTGATATACGCATATCCATTGATTATAAAAACAAAGCTAGCCCTTACTTTTTTTCTTCTATCCCCTTACAAAAATAATAGAAATCCTGGAAAAGTATACAAATATAATAAGATATAGAGAAGAAAAATATTGCTTTTCCTTGCATTAGCAGTATAGTCGTACATTAGTTATCTGTACTTCTTAAAAAAAGTAACCGAACTGGCAAATATTTTGAGATTTTTAAACTAAAGCTTCTTATTTAAAGCTTAAGGAGTATTCAAATAAATAGAGCTAAACAGAAGAATATTTAAGTTTATTATTGTCTTAAAATTTTATTGTTTTAGTATATTATTTGATTAGTTATTTTAGCTTTCTCACTATATCTGCTTTGAATTATCTCTTGCTCCCTTTAATTCATTAGGTATACTCCTATTTATCTTCTTAACTTATTTAGTTGAGTTATGTGCTTGTTGCTAGCATATGCATTTAAAAGAACAGAATATATTCGAGATTATTTTCTTTTACAAGCACTCGCTAATAAATGTTATCTTACTCTTATGCAATAACAGCCTTAATAATTGCAGATATATAGTATATCTTAAATAAGAAGCCTTTTCAAGAATGAAGAAGAGTCCTGCTTTGCTATTACCTCCTGTTTTCATTTCTTATATAAAGTATTTGCTTTATGCGAGAGGAGAAGAGCTCTCTGGAAGAATTTAAATTGTTGTTAAAAATTCTTGGGAAATCGGCTGATCTTTGAATAAGGGAATTCCTGCAATATTTTCTGTCTCATAGTATTTTCTCATTCTCAACAAACTTATCAATATGTAAAACAATGCTTTTTCTTAATGAAAATCAAAATGAATCCTGATCAGAGAAAGAACTAGATTGAAGTAATTAAAAATAAGCACAATATTATAAATCCTTCCAAGAGAGGAATCCTCCTTATTTACTGATCAGTAACTGATTCAGATTACTGAGAGATGCACAACTCATTTACTCTAATTTCTATATTACTCAGTTCTTCTCTTCTTCTTAGTTCGCGAGGATAGTTATTCAAATTCAGGATAAAGAAAAAGAAGAGAAAAGTATTTAAAAAGAAAACCCTAATTAATAGTAAATTTTTTTTCTATTAGATAAATCTGATTTGAGAGTTAGAAAGAGACTCAGTGAAAATAGAAGAAGAGGTCTATTTGTCAATGATAACGGGGAATTTTCTAAGATTGTTAGATATGAAGTGTATAAGCTAGTTATAAATTACTCCTATTCATTTAAATTTAATGCATAATCGAAATTTCCTGGAAATAAAGTAACTTTCTTAAGCTAAAGGAGACAAAAAAATCTCAAACTTGTCTTGATCAAAGCTAGAGAGATATATTTAAACTACTAAAAATTATAAATTTTATTAATTTTTAAATTAATCCTTTTCATCTCCACAAATTTCAATGTGAACATTAGACATAGCTTTTTAGTTTTTATTAACATTATCATCTTCTTCTGAATCAGTTCATTTAAGTGAACCCTCTTCAAGAGGAGTAAAAACTTGAGATTTTGAAGGCCAATACCTTGCAAAATTTAATGAACAACTCTTCAGATAATGCCGATTGGAAGTTGAGTGGAGGCCTGCATATTAGCCATGAATGAAGGACCTCTTGCTCTCTGTGGTTGCTTGTTATAACTCTCCTAAATTTCTTAATTGGCTACTTATATTCGCCTATATCCTAATTTATTAGATAGGCGTTTGTAAAGAATAAAAATGAAAATATCAATCATATAAAAGTGAAAGGGATTTATCTATGCAAGATGAAATAATTTTAGGATTAAATAAATAAGATGAAATGATATATTAAGAAAAAGTACTCTAGATATACTTTATTATTTTTTGTACTTCTATCGTATATCGTAATTAACATATGAGAATAACATCTATGGAGCCAGACCTCAAACTCAAGCATGAGAATCTTCCCTTTTAACGATAAAAGGAGATCTGACACTCAGCTTACTGGTAAAAAATTGATAAGATCTCACCAAAGAAATCGAATTAGTACTTTAGTGTAAGATGAATGATGCTGAATCATGCAAATAATTCATAAAATAATAAAGTAATTTAATTTTAGATGTTAAGAGACGCAAGGATTAAGCTTAGTCAAAGATTCAATTAGCGCACTCTAGAATAGTTCATTTGTAAATGAGCAAGTAAAGAAAAAGTGAAATTAATCGTAGATAAGAAAAATAAGAATTAAAAGAGCCTCCTTAAGTAGATGGTCTTTCTTAAATAGAATGTTCTCAGGCTTGAAAATAAAGTAAGTGGTGATCTCTACAGAGAAATCCAATTAAATATTAGAGTTTTAATTTTCTCTGATCATTATATTAAACACAAATCAATATTAGAATTAAACCATATTAGCCAATCACTGATCTCAATTATTTATAGTCTTAATCTCATCTCTAATTAAGAATTGGGCTTCATCTTATTCTAATAACCCATGATTCACTTCACTTATAGGGTTTTTTTTTTAAAAGGAAGACAGGTAATTTTCGAGGCCCCTGCTTGTTTCATTTAAAAGCAGATATCTCAACTTACTGGAATTAGAATAGATGAAATAAAAATGATTACCTGCTCTTTCATTCCTACCCTTTCGAAACTACAACCTGCAAAGAGATAGACTCTTCTTCAAGAGGTCGAGGAGTTCATCACCTCTTATTAGTCTCTCAATTATTGGAATATTTTACATTAAAGGTAAAATTTAAATAATAATAATAGGAATTAAGTTAAAATAATAAATGAAGAGTTTTAAATTGTTTTCTGTTAAATTATGAAGTAGGTTAGGTAAAATTTTCAAAAGTGACATGATTTTATAAGTCAAATCTAAAAAAAAAGAGGCTGAAATATATATATGGCTATTGTTTTTAGATACTATTGGTTGAATATTCAGCATATGAGCCATATTGAATAATTTTATGCATGGTTGTCTTCATCATAATTAATTTAACTTGGTTTGAGTTAAGTTGAGAATATAAGTAGTTTAATAATTAACATTGTGCTCTATTTAAAGCATACAAAAATCTACTCTTTGTACGGAGATTCCATAAGTAGATAAGACTTTAATCCTCCCACATTTTCTGTAGTTCAGTTATCTAAGTGTTTGTGCACCCACATTTGACTATCTTGCTTTCTAGATGATCTTATTGAAAAAGAAATTCTACTTAAACATTAGGTTTGAATGGGTATGAAAACTGGAAATTAAAGACTACTTGCTTTATTTAATTTTCTTAAATAATTAAGATTAATCTTATAGGTAGCCTCTACTTTTCAAAACATTTCTAAAGAATAGGCACCTTCTTTTCTACTTCGAATCATCAAATTTAATTATTTTTTCATTCCAAAAATGAGATGTTTATTTATCTTTGTAAATCTTATAGTATTAGAACTTATTAGGACTTAAGAGCAATTTTAAAACTATCATCTTGCAGGATCACTAAAAAATTATTAGTGTTTTGAGTCATTCTCTAATTAAGAGGCTAATAAATAGTAAATAAGTTTATTTAAGTTCTATTATTAAGAATACTTAGGTTTTAATAAGAATATAATTACCACTACAATTTTTTGAGGAAGGTCACAAATTTCTTACAATAGTCTCAGTGCTTAAACAAAATAATGTTGAGTATAAAAAGAAAAAAGCTCAGCATCCAGAGATAAAATTGGAAACTAAACAGTCATGAGTGATTAGAATTAAAGTGAAGATACGGATTTTAAAGACTTATTATTGAGAAAACAAGGTCGACTAATCAATGATGGAGAAGATCTTCTTGATTTGATCGAAAAAAACAAAACTTAAACTCCCTTCTCATAAATACGATTAAGATAAAATCCTAAAACTTTAGCAGTTTAAGGATCTAAGAGAGTCTAGTGATCTTTCCAGGTTTCTTTAGAAGTATGTATTAAACTAGACACAAAAAAATGTAGCAAGTCACTAAACGATTTTTCAACTTAAGGGAGTAGATTACCTACAAAAAAATTAGAGTAGGCTATTGTACGATGATAGAACCTTTGCCTTCACTTCATAATACAGCTATCAATCATTGCGTAAACAACTTAAATTCAGTAGACAAATTATGGTGCTATGATTCAATCGGAAATAATTCCAAACTACTAAAGAGAATATATATTCCTCAAGCCTCAGTAGAGATATGAGCTTTTATAAAAAATTTCTTTCTAAACAGCTAGAGCCCCTATAATTTTTTTAAATTTAAACCCTTTTAAACCACTTGCTCCTTAAATTTTTATGATAGTAAGTTCAGGGAGAAGAATCTGAACTTTTGAAACAGGAGCTTCAAATTAAGAAGAAGGTTATTTTTAATCTTGACTCTACTAGAGAGAAGAGCTAATATAAATAGATATCAACTATCTGAAAAAATTCAATAATTTTTTAGGCTCACAGACCTAATACCAAATAAACTCTGGGTTTAGCTTACTATTTTTTCCATAAATGAGGTGAAGCAGTTTTCAAAGCTCTTGGGAGATTTGTTTTTGCTAGAAAGGAATAAATTATATGATGGGAGGAAATTTAACATCTTTTAAGATATATACTTAAGTAATGACTAAGCTGTTTATTTTAATATTGAAGAAAGAATTCGGGCTCAGACTAAATAGATAAAATTCAAGTCGAAGGATTTGGCTACTTTATTTAAATATATGCTCTTTTTCAGACTTCTAGCTATAAATAGCTAGATTAAATTATTAATAATATAAAAAGCATTTACATTCTTAAGTATGATTTTTTATCATTAATATTTCATCTTTGCTAATTAGCTAAATTTCTATTGAATTAAAAGAGAAAAACCTGAGATGAGTTTGAAAAGTCACTGAAATCTAAGAATTCATAAATAAAGTAGTGACTATATAACTAGATAAGGGAATTGAAAATAGGATCCACATTATTATCTATGTGATAAATTGAAACGATAGCTCTATAAAGTAATTTCTAAAAAAACCTAAAATTCATGATAAATTTTCCCAATCTCTTTTATAAAATGATAAACAAGTATATAAAACTTCATAAAAACTAAAAACTGGTGTTAGAATATTGCCACAATGTGTCATAAAATCTTGCATCCTAGTGCCCTCATATAATTCGTATGGAAGAGCTGCTAGATTTTAAATTTCTAAGCCTACAAATACTATGCCTGCACTTTTTTTTATTAAGGAGATCAGAAGATTTAATTTTTTGACTTTGGGATCGGAAATGTAAAGACTTCACTAGCAATATTTTCCTGTCAGTAATATAAAAAAAATCTCAACAGTTCTTGGAAAAAGTGATTATTTTAAAATGAGGGATGAAAAGAATTCTAAAAGTTAATAGCGGGGCGCAATCTATATGTGAACTCAAATTAATTTGAAATTAAACTTGGATTGCACCACACGACCCAGAATTTTTTGAGAGTAAATTTTCGGATGAGCCTTTCAAAAGATTTGTTAGTGAAAGAACTTTTATTATTGACGAATATGATGGGATCAATTTTGATGGCTTTACAAATCAAATGAGCATGATGATTCAATTTAGAGAATAGAATTTTTAGGAATAAATTAATAATAATTTTTAATAACTAGCACTTTACAATACTAATTACTAAATCAGACTCATCTTAATATAGATTCAATTTATAAATAACGCTAAATGATCTGTTTTGACATAAAAAGAGGGAGCTTATGTTAGCATCTCTTATTCAATAACTGAAATTAAATTTTCAAACCTTGATTAGTTAAGATATGATAAAAAGGTTAATTTACAAGACAAATTATTTTCGAATAGCCAGGTGGATTTTTTGAAAAGTTTTGTGTGAGCTAGCTATTAAATAAACAATTTAAACTCCTGTTTTAATAGTGGCTAGCGCATCTTACTCTACGATAAAGATATAGTTTAAAAAAATTCAAGGAGATATAATTCTTCAAATTGAAAATTGCAAAGATTCAAAGATTGATACGTATTTCGAAGAGAAATTTAACTTACCTATTGAAAATAAAAGAGGAGTGCTTTAAGTTTCAGAAATACAAGGAAGAGGAATTGATGACTTCAAGAGAGATAGAGCCTAATGGCGGAATTTACTTAGATATCGCTGACAGATTTTGTAAATGGACGACAGAGCAAGTTGTCAGAAGAATAGGAAGATTAGCAAATAAAGGATAATGGAGGCAGTTTATTTAAAAAGGGGATTCTCAAGATGCGATAGAGTAGGCGATATCGTGTAAGCAAGAGTTCTTAGAAAATGAAATATAATAATTTGAAGTACTCGAAGTTGCAATCAATTCTAGAGACCATTTTTTAAAAAGAAACTGGAACTTAAAAAAATCAGAGTAGCAATCAAATGAAGTGGAAGTCTTATAAATCATCGAAGATAGAGCAAAATAAGAAAAGAATTGAATTTAAAATTCATCAGAAGCAAGGGAAAAAATGAAGAAGTCCAAAATATCAAGAAGAAGAGAAATTATAGAATGAAAGAGTGGAAGAAGATAGCTCTTTGTAGTTGATAATTTGAAATTAATAGACTAAAAACCCATAATGCCAGAGTTTCATTAAAATAAGACAGAAGATATCAAAGGAAAGTTTGAAGGATCTAAGAAAGCTTCAATTACTAAATAGGATATTACAAAACAGAATCATAGCACGAAGTGGCTGAAAATTTTGATTTAAAAAGTGCCTTTTTCAAGCATGACTTGAAATAAAAGGGAAAAGTAATTCCTAATCCAAGATGATATGCAATGAAATCTCCATCTGATCTCAAAATTTCTTCTCGAAGAGTCAAAGAAAGCTCTCAGAAGATAAGATAACATCTAATAGTCTTTCTGAATAACCTGCAACCCTGCAATTAACTTGGCAAAGACAGCTATTAGAAGTAGCATAAATGCTTCTAAAAAAGATATACAGTAGCAGACCTATTTGTTTTACCCTTCAACTTTATGATCTTTAAATTGCAAAGTTAATAATTAATTTTAATTAAAAATGTAAAGCACTTTCAATCTCATCTTTTTTATTCCATTTTATCATTATAATTTTTTGGTCTGGGAAGTGGATTCCCGTCTTCATTTAAGATTCCCACCTTGTGAAATTGTTTAAGAGATAATCTCATTGTTTTGTTTAACTCAAGATATTTCTACTTTCTAGAACTGAAGAGGTTCTCCTCTTACTTCACTTCTTCAATTTCCTTAAGAATTTTGCCGATCTACCTTTTTGCTATAATAATAAGAAGGATTAAGTGAATTACAGCTAAACTGAAGAATTTGATTTAATTCTTGAATAATTTCTGGTATAATTTAAATAATGAAATCTTGCTTTAGTTATATTTCTCTTGCCCTTGCCTTTTCGTTTCATGAATCATTGCTAAGCATCCTTCTTTGTCAATAGACATAATAACGTCGTAAATTTACTTTTTAATGAGATGCAACTAATCGCATTGATCCGGAAAGTAAGACACGATTTTCTGAGAGTTCTGCGCATAGCTTATGAAATCTTCTGCAGTCAGGTCATCAACATAATGTACTGCACTAACAATAACTTCGTGTCACTTTAGATACTAAACTTTAAAGTAAGAAAAATTTACTTTATTTTGACAATTAATAACGCTCTTTAGGAAATAAACATTTATGCAAGTAAATTTCGGAATAAATGCTTGCAGTCCTAGCTTACAAAATCATAGATCTCTTTTTTTGCTGTCAATCTTTTTTCTAATTTGATGTACGTTGACGTTCGAGTACCATTTGAACTTAAGTTTTGGGAGAAACTTACTCTCTTTAATAGTAAATAAATTATAAATTATTAATTGACTTATAAGGTTGAATATGAATACATGGGTATTGAAAACATGATCAATATATAGTTCTTGAGCTAAGTGCTATATATTAAATGAGAGATAGTTTAAAAGCATTATGTTTTTAAATTTAATGAGCGAATCAGCTACAACAACATCATCGCCAATAGAATGAACATCACCGCCTCAGTCTGAGTTTTAATTTTTGTTTCCTCACTTTGAGCACTTATCTGATGGGGCTGAAGGTAGATTCCTTCTGAATATTTTGTCGGTGAGAGTTTTCTTTTAGCATGATGTTAATTTCGTTATTGAGGCTGTTCAAATGTACATAAATGGAAGTATAGTTTTTGTGACTCTTTGAGCTTTCCAGCAAAGATAATAATAATTAAGGGAATTAAAGGGCCCCCGGCTTAAATAAGATAGGCCGTGACGTCAATGATATTGCTGTGACCCACTTATCTGACGCGCACAAACCTACCAGCCGAATAGGGATATTAAACACGTGGCACCCCGCCACCTCACACTCTGAGCAGAAGCCCCCGGCTTCTGCAGACCATCCAAAAAAACCTAAAAGGAGAAAAAAAATCCGGTAGCTTCGGACCGGGAACAAGTTGCTGCTCCGTAGCGTCTGGCTTCGCTGTCCAACTGCATGACTGAGTGTTTGCCCATAGATCTCGTC
>JAJKFJ010022453.1:0-58827 GCA_027382625.1 Tetmemena sp. SeJ-2015
TTTTATTTTTTAAAACTATTAATTTTAAATTTGTTTTTTAAGTAAAAAAAAGGAGGCAAAAACCCAGAAGAAAAAAAAAAAACCTTTTTATATTTTTTGTGAAAAAAAGAAAAATAACTATACACCTTTAAATCAGCCAAAAATTCAATTCTTTGGCTCAAATTCAAATCCAAAAGGTTTAACCCTGTTCATTTTTCTCCAATTTAGAAAATTTTTGGAGAACTTATAAAAAATTTTATTTGTTAAAATATTTAATTTAAAAAAAATTTTAAAAAAATTTTAAGAAAATTATATATCTTATGAAGTTTATGGTTTAAAATTTCAATTAATTCATAGATCTTTAAACTTATATATAAGAGTTTTAAAAATTTTTTCTTACTTTAGAGCACACATTAAACCCTAGTTATTTTTAAAAATTAGAATCTTGACTATTTATTATTTTTGCTTTTTTTTTTATTTAAACTTGATTTTTAAAAAATCTTTTTTATATTATAAAGTAGTTTTAAAGATTAATGTTTATTTTAAATAAATTTAAATTTTTTTTGTTTTTTTTTAAATGAAGAATATGAGCAGGTTGAACTTTGGTTTAAATTTGGACTAAGAAAGTTGTTTTTAGCTGATTTTAGGCTAGATAGTGTTTTTTTCCTAAATTTTTCATGAATAAAGTGGATAAGGGGAAAGCCCCCCCCCTTAAAAAAAATAAAAAAATGGTTTTTTTTTAAAAAAATTAAATTATCATTTAATTATGATTACCCACCTAAAAAGATTTATGAAATAGAGCTTTCTTTCTCTAAAACAACAGAGAAAGTAGAGTAACTCCCTATACCTCAGTATTTAGGCTTGTTCTCTATAGTTTATTGAAATATTTCTGCAAATGTTATTTTTAAATCAATTTTTTTAATAATCTTTATATTTTAATTTTAATTTTATTTCCCATAATTTTAAATTTTTTTAATTCAAAAAAAAAATGGTTTTTTTTATTGTTTTAGATAAAGAAAAACTCTATTTCACGAGTCTGTTTGAGAATAGGAACATTCATAATTAAGTATAATAATTTATTACTTACTTTTCTTTTAATCTTTTATGTATATTTTATTTTGTTTAATTACTTCTCGATTTTAGCCCTACCTTTCATTTTTTATTCACGAACTGATAATTCTATATCAGTTAATCGGTTTTTAATAAGTGAATAATTTAACAATTTTAGAAATATTAGGAGGAGCTCTATATCTCGTCAATAGTAATTTTAAAACAATTTAAAGAAAAATATTAAATATATATATATACTAGTGCTTATAATAATAATGGAATATAGAAAAGGCAACATAGTCATATAAATTAAAGATAAAGAAATTCAAGGAATTAATAAAAATTAAAGCAGAATAGTTATAACTCGATCATAGCAGGTGTTATCGAACAACAAAAGTTTCCCCATGTAGTCAGTTAATCAGTGATACCGCTCTAATTTTGAGGGCAAGACGATCTCTTATAGAATTACTTCTGACTCCCTTGCCAGCTCTCACTCTGAGTACATCTGAAACTGCCGACCTCACCTAGGCATAAAACCCTTGAATCCGGCGTTGGATAGACAAGAGAAATAATAAAAAAAACAGGCTTACCGACCGAATTGACTAGACAAGAATGACTCTATGGTATTTGGCTATCATCATTTAGTAAAATGGGTAGTATGGTCAGACATCACATTCAAAACTTATATGGCTGCGTGTGTGAGTACCACTATGACATTCACTTTCACCTAAACCTTCAGGTTGCCTTGAAGATTTAAACGGAGCCATTATTCTATGTTAGGGCTCCATATCTCCTTCACTAGGAGGCCTATAATTTAGGGCCGACAGACTACTGCTTAAGAAGTAATATAATTCTATCACGGTTTTGGGGTTCGCCACAATCCTTACACCCCTCTATCAAATACACTTCAACACTACCTTCTGACTATACCACCTTTATTGGAATAAACGCATCTCAGAAGGTGGGTTGAGTAATGTTTTGCCAATCTCCCTAGCTTGGCAGCCGACTTTGATGACACGGGGCCTCAGTTTTAAATTTATAATTTAATAATTTAATTAAAGATTAAATAGTGTCAGGAAAAATTTTAAACCTTCTTTATGTTTTATATTTTAAAAAATCATTTCTCGTGTATTTCTATTTAACTTTAATATATCTTATTTAATGCATTTGATAATTAAAATTCTCAAAAGTTTCTTATTAGATAATTATAATGTTTATTTGTATTTTTGAAGTTAATATTAGGTAAATTATTAATTTACAGCTAAGTGACTCAACATTTCAATATAACAAAGCACTTATTTTATTATTTTTACAGGAGGTGCAATAACTTTATAATGCTCAGTTTCGATAAGATGCAACTACTCATTAAGCATTATTTTTTTGAATTAGATATTTAATAAATAATAGGAAGGATATGTATAAATGATTATAAAATAAATTTAAATAAGTTATTATAATTACAAAGTACTTACACTGACTCGCATTTCCATAGAGTTCTCACTAAGTACTTATTCTTATTAGAGGATTATTGTTATTCATTTGAAGATAAAAACTATTCTTATATTATTTTCACTAAATGGATCATATTGATGAGAAAAAGGAGCTTTGACTGCTGATAATTTATTATTGGCTAAGTTACCATAAATTAACATGCTGATTTTTAAGAGATATTATGAAAATAAGCAATGGAATTTAAACTTTTAAGAATTTTTAGAGCCCCTTAAATTTTGTCCTGTCATCCTTGATTTCCTAAATTTAATTTTAAAATGAATATAAAAAAGCAATCTTAACAAGTTCTCTGATTAATGATCTCAGAACAATTTTTTTTTAATGCAAATAATTGATAAGAAGTAATAAAAAGTTTATACTGTCCTCAATTATATTTCAATCAATTTTTGTTTTCGCTCCACACCAATTAATCAAATACTGCTATTAAAAATATAAAAATTCCTAATTTATTTTTAAGATATTTATTAATCGAGCATGAGCATTGTATATTACTAATTTACAAAACCAATAAAATTACGCTAATTAATTTTATAACATTATATTAATTACAATTTTTTACTATAATTATTTTGAATTTTAAAATTAAAACTCAGTAGCAAACAATACATTCATTTCAAACTCTGCATCATAAGTTGGAGGCGCAGTCTATTACAACACTTATAGGCCACAAACGTTTTATAATAACTCCTTCTAAATGAATTAATTTATTATATCGAATTATGCTCCTTACGGTAACAATATAGCAGCTTATATAAATTTTAATTATATTTTAGAGGGGGAACACACAAGTTAACCTAAACCAAATCTTATTTTCAATTTTTATTAAAAAAACTCATTTAGGTTTAAATTGTTCCCAAATTCCAAAAAATATTCGAGAATTTGTAGATAAAATTATTTTTTAAGGTCCAAAAATATATTAAAAAATTAGTTGTTTGAAGTCTTAAATGGACTTATTATAAAATAAATATTAATTTATGATTGTTTTTTGAAATAATTTCTTATAATGTTGGATAAATATATTAGTTGCTTTTATTCAGTTCTTTACTTTAGAGTAGTGCTTAGTAATATTCTTTTGATTGAAAAGAAGTTTATAACTTTAAATTTATTAATTAATTATGTTTTATTAAAAATCTAATCTAATTTGCTTATAAAACTGAGAATTTAAAAATAAAATATCTTTTGTTCAATTTATAATTTGTTTATTTAAGACCAATAAAATTTAATTTCTAGGTTTATAATCTATAGTAAGGATCATAGATCATAAAGTTGATTGTTTGATGATACTTTAGATATAGAATAACAAATTAATTGATTACAGTTTTAATTTACCTGACAAAAAGTTGAGACAAAATTAATTCATAGCTAAATTATTTGCCAATAAATAAAAGGGTAAAGTCTCTCTATTTTAAGTACGTTTTAATTGACCAATTTTGTTAAAGATTTGTGAGGAGGTTAAATTCGGTATCTCAGCCTCCCCATTTTTATCCATATGGAGTAAAAGTCATAAGTTACGACAATTATCCTCTCGCAAGTGGATAAGCTTATTCTGGCACAATTATAATTATATTACAGTATAAGTTATAGACCCTGAATACAATCTCATTAATACTGACAGTTCTACGTAAGTAATCAATTCCATTAAAGCTACCATACTAATGATAATTAATCAACAAATATCTGTAATTTAAAAATGACTTTTCTAAATTAGAAACGTTAAGATTGAGCCATTTTCGTCAGACTACAAAATTTCCGGCTAGACCTAGATCAAATTAAATTCAGGAGTAGGAAATTTTAAAAATTTGGTTTTCGAAGCACCTCCCGGCTCGCAGAACATATAATTTAGAATATTCGCTACATCCATCAATACATAGGATGTAATAAAAGCTTTACTATGAAACCTTTTTTAGATAGCAAATATTTTTTCGACTCTTCAATTATTTAATTTAATGGCTACGATAGAAATGAAAGTTTTAATCAAGACACAGTTGAGTTTGATTTTAGAGATTGCATCGGTGGAGAAATCAACACTTTTGCAAGAATTTGAGGAGATATCAAAAATTAATATGTCAGAGATCAGTTAATGTGTTAAATAACCTAGAATATCTAGTTAGTCTTTAATCTATTATGATGGAAATTAATCCTTCTGCTTATTTTAGAGCCAGATTAGTAAACATAGTTGAGTTAGCTAAAGTCAAGGGCTGATCGCTAGGATAAGACAGATCTCGTTAAAACATATACCGAAATGGTAAATATGCAATTACATTACTATTGTTTTAAATTTCTCCATTAATTATACCTAGTCTGACTCTAAAATAAGCTGGAGTCTTGATTTTCAGATTGAGAGATCTGAAACTATCGAGAGGCACTGGCTTATTTTAACTCTTTACTTATCTCTGTTTAATTTTAATTTCGATATCATCTGAGACTCTTACTATAATAAAATTATGAAATCTCAATTTGTATAAAAGCTTAAAATTAAGCGAATTTATAAATAAATAACAAGTGATTTCACAAAGAAATTGATTACACCGATTCTTCTGTAATTTCAGATTTTTTAATAGCAATCAATATTAAATCAAGATTCTAGTTTAATATTTTTAAATCAAGAGAGCATATCTTTCTTTAATAATTTTTATTAATATATAATTTGATCTATAATTTGGATTAATATGACTGCACAATTGGGTTTAGAATATATTTTAATTAAAAAAACTTGAAGATTTTGATTTAAGTCTTGATGTTCACAAATTTAACGCTAAATGATAAGTTTTAGTCCAAGTTTCAAATTTTAAAGTTAAAATAAGTTTTAATATTTTGATGACTAATATATAACAGTTACAGTATTATCAGCAGAAATAAAAGACATAACAAAATTAGATATATTTTTAGAAAAATTTTTCGTGAGGAAGAGGATGATTGAATAAAAGAGAGGAAAAGTTAGAAAATTCATTAGAGATATTTCATACATATAAAATAAAACTTTCTTAAAATAGGCAATTAAAGATTAGAGCAGATTTGTATCTAAATTTATGTCATCGATTCATGTTCTACTAATATTAAGAGTAGGAATAATAAAAAATATAACTAATTTAAAGTAAATTAAATTTTATTATACATAATATTCATCATTAATAAACTAAGGCAACGTAAGTATATTTGTTGTTACATTACTATAGATGTGACTTGTGCAAAGGAAATACATATGCGCTTACTACTGACGATAAGGTATGCTAAGAATGCCCACCATATTCAGAATGTCCTGGAGGCTAAGAAATAGATAGTTTAATTTCTTCAAATTAATGTGAGATATTGAACCTGGATATTGGAGATCAAGCTTCTAATCAGATAACGTATTGAAATGCTTTTATAATGAAGCTTGCATTGGAGGTATCCTTCCCATCAATTATAGTACTTACTCAAGCAACTATTATCCATTCAGCCCCGATTTTACACTACTGGCTAGGAAGTCAACTTCTAAAATAAGTAGCAACTGCTTTTAATCTGTTTACTGAACTTTAGAGAAGTAGCTTCAAATCCATCCATAATTGGTATGCTGCTAGAACGTTCCCTATAAATGTGGGATTCATTTAATCTGTTAAATTACCTTTTATTTTGAAATTTTTCTAGCAATACTCGGCCGACAAGAAGCGCTTACAATACCAAGTTTTAACGTAGTTGACAAGACTTTTGCATACGTTTGTTCAGGCTTTACATAATTCAACTCAAATTTTTTTGAAAAAATAGTGGCTGAATGAATAATATAGCAGAGAATTTAATAAAATAAGAAGTAAATTATATATTAAATTTAAATAGAATAAAATCGTGACTGCTAAAGTGTGTCCAATTTTAATAAATATTACACTATTCGATTCAGCATTAAATTCTAAGAACTTTTCATCCTTGCAACTTTTGTGTTGGAGTTCTCAGTACAGAGTTATAAGTGACACAAGTTGTTGTAAAAGGCAAATCAATATATAAAGAGTTTGAGTTCATTAGTCCTCGTTGCTGTGGGGAGCTGTTGAAAAGAAGAAATTCATATTAATTTGTGATTCTCTAAAAAAAGCTGCAGACCAGGGGATGAATCTTTGATTTTAACTGACACGAAATTGCAACTCTCCATTTATTATTTTAAACAACCAGTGATTTTAATTTAATTTTCAACTGTATTATATTTTTATTAACGGTTCATACTATCCATTGTGCTAAAATGGTTACGGAGGAAATCTTTGTCATAACTGTCTACTGGTTGGTAACACTCTTTTCACTAGATCAGGAAATCATAAGTGCTAAATTTGTCCTTCTAAAATTGGAAACATAATCAAGATATTTTATAGATAGAAATTTATTAGAAAATAGAAGATAGCACGAAAATTCATATACATAGGATGCAAAGCAATGAGAGTTAAATTTTCAGGTTGAAAATATTTAGAAATAATTTCCCTCTGCTAGTCTTTTAGCAAACGTTTAATTATAAATTTTTTTAAAATAAGGAATGATAATTAAAAGATCATAGGAATCTTTTTAGCACTGATGGCTGCTCTAAGTATTCTATTGTGGGTTAATTTAAGAAGTACTAGAGAGAGTGAAACTAGTGTTGTTATTAGAATTTTCTTAAACTATGTGCAAATATTTGCAACTGCTGCTTCTTTCAACCTTCAGTGGCCCGCTTATCTTTAGAACTTCTTAAGCATATTTGAAAGTGTAGGTCAAGCATCGGAGCAGTTTCTTTCCTTTGATTGCTTTCTTCAAGATACAGGATTTGCCAAGGCAAGTGGCTCAGCATATTACTTCAAAACTATGGGTATGGCCATTCTTCCAATACTATTCAAATTTTGTATAAGATTTAGATTTTATGAGTCCTTGTAAATTGATTTAATTTTAATAAAAATAAACTCTTATCTAAATTGTTAGAATACTTGGGATAATTACACAATTATGTTCATTAATTAATAATTAAAAGGCTTTAATAAATAATATTTGATTTTTATTATAATGTGCCTAATCTTCTCCTTGTTTTTCTATTTTGTAAAAATTATCAGAAGAACTAATCTACTTCAGTACAAGAGAAATGTAATTGTTTCTACTATCTTAAATAAAATATTACATCGTTGTAATTTACAGTCTATATCCTCCAATCACCAATTTTTCTATATCTCTTTTCTATTGTATGGAAATAGACAAAGACGAATATTGGCTGGCATCAGACCTTGAGCTCAAATGCTGGACAGGACAACATAAACTTTGGGCCATGGCGATAGGTCTTCCTTCAATAGCTATTTGGGTTGTAGGTCTACCTCTATTTGGGTTCCTATACTTTTGGTTTAATAAGGAGCATCTTCGGGATCCAATAATATTCAGCAGGTACAGAGTAATTTATCAAGGACTCAAGCATCGATATTTTTATTGGGAGTTCGTTAACATACTGAGGAAAGTATTTCTTGTAGGAGTTATTGTTTAAGTATTAACTAATAGTAAATTTATTCTAATTCATTCACAAATTATAATGTGTTCCTGAATTTGTACCCTAGCATATTTAAAGCTATGCTAAGCCTTATAGTCCTAGTTGCATTCGAAAGAGTCTAACATCGTATCTCTCCTTACAATAGCCCTGTAATCAATATTTTGGAATAGAAAGAGTTCCTCACTTCTATCTTTACATTTTTTGGAGCCTTGTTCTTCGTAAATGAGGAGATTTCTGATATGATCTAATTGATAGCTTTTATTGTAATACTTCTTGCTAATATATGGTTCCTTCTGCTGTGGGGATATTGCTTTTTAGGAACTCTTTAAAACTACAAAATGGCTTGCTACTTTAAAAACATTCTATCAAAAATGATTATCACAATTATATTTTAATTTGTACAAAGAGTTTACAAATTGTTGAGCAATAGTACCAAGCTGCAAGAAAAGAAGCTTTAATTAAGCATGGTTATTACAAGGGCCATGATTACACTCTGAGTTTACAGTTCTCAACTTTCAAGGAATACTCTCACAAGATGAGCAATGTGAACACTCTAACTTTAATTATTTTAACTGACATTTATTTTTATGCTAGACATATAAAATACGAGTAATCAAATAGACGGAGATGCTAAGTTAACTTACCACAACTAATTGCAAAAGGTCTCACTAAAACTAAACACTAATTTTAGTAGATTTATTTAATGCCAAAAAAAGCAGAGCGAAGAACTTTGAGGCAAGTTCTTATATAAGAAGTGTAACAAATGCAAGCAATCAAGCTGAACCTTATTCTTTATATAGTCAACATTTAAGATAAAAGACACAAAAGAACAAATAATGGAATTAGACTAAAATGAAAGATGCATCTTCAATATTTTAACCAAGCATTTAAACATTTTAATCCAAAATTACTGATAAACTAATTTATATTTTATGATGATTGTTACTGGAAATTTCAAGAACTAAAGAGCTTCTGATGTTATATAGAATAGCAATTATGTGGAAGTAAAAGCATAGAAGGAAAAAAAAAGACTAGTTTACATATATTTTAAGTTGATAATGATACTACTGTTGAGCGAGTAGAAAACTTGAGCTAATTAAACTTATCTTAGTTAATAAACATCCATGGTTACGATTATGTTTTTTAAAGATGAAGAAATCTAAAAAACGAAATCTAAGCGGTCTAATTTTAGTTCGAGACTTCAATAACATATTTCTTTTTGTATATTTAGTCATATTGATAGTGATCATGAATCAGATAATTCTTTCAAAAAGATTTAGCTCATCACTGGAGATCAATTATTTCAGATAAAAATGGGTATAGTTAAGAGAAACAATTAGGAAAGAAACTATCAACGGACTATAGGTTGAGTACAGTTTGAGCTTTAGATTTTCTTAAAATACATTTTAAATGAAAATTTAGTCATCAGCGATTTAATTAATAATATCATATTGTAATTTCATATTATAAAATAATATAAGCAAAATGCTTAAATTAAATAATAGAAGTTTAAACTAGATCAAGTTAATTAATCTATGATGAAAGAAAGCTAAAGTACGTAAACCTTTTTCTCTCACAAATTATTCTTAAGATTATTTAAAGTTAGATAAGTTTTATTTTGCTTGATAGCTATTTTCTTAGACTAGTTGGGATTTTATGAGAAGCAACGTAAGTAGTATGAAATTCATTAAGAACATCCTTATTCTTGAATTAAGTTAATCCACTTTCCTGAACATAGAGAGAAGATAGTTTACATTCAACGTGATAAAATTTTTTAAAATAGAATACAATTTTAAACAGATACTCTTCAGAATCAAAGTAAAAATATTTTAATAACTTTCAAGACAAGCTATGATAATATATGAATAACGAATAAGTGCATAAAACCTATGGAGATGCACTTTAAAAATATGAGTTTCAAATTAAAATTCTATTATTTTTATTTAAGCATGTATTTCAAACTTTTATTCTAATTTTATTCAACCTATAATTCAAATTTAGGTAATTATTTATGACTAAAGACTCAAATCAAAGAAGTTCTTAATCTTTATATTATAATTGAAAATAGTTAAAATCTGTGGTTTTTAAAAATTATATATGTAGAGTGGAACTTCTTGGCTGGACTCAAACGTATTTTGATATGCAACTCACTTCCTTGATAAAGAAGCAAAAATAAATATGAGATACTACTTTTTTAATCTCGACAGAACCGCAGAAGCAAGAAATATATTATGTGAGTAGTTTATTCGTTTTTAGTGCTTGTTTATCTTCAACGTGTATAGCTAATAACTCTAAACTGAACTTTCCCACACAAAAATTGCAACAATAAAATGTTCTCAGAATTTTAAGCTCTCTCCAATATGGTCTTAAAAATTATTTTACTTGTAAAAACTTCAACTTGCCATTTATTTGTTTCTTTAATTAATATAAAATTAGGTCATAGTTTCCTATTAATTTGCTGTTATACATTAAAATATTGAGTAATTTAAATCGTAGCAGGAGAAGGGATACATTTAAAGAGACCTAAGTCACGAAGACAAAAATTGTTCCTATTTGAATAGCCCTAACTTAATATTTTATTATAAGTAACTCTGTCAATTCGGATCATAATTTTGAAGTCTCTCAAAACAAAAGGAAAGAAAATTCGCTTTATAAATCAAGTCTCTTTATTCAAAAATTAAAGGCATGTATTTAATTGGTCTTTAATATCTTTTAAAGTTAACACATTCGATTTAATAAACTAAATAAATACAAAGCGTATATGTAATTATTTATCAATAAAAGGGCAGTTATTCCTCAAACCAATTTATTCCTTATTATATTGATAAATTAAAATTTAAATTTTTTTTAAAATATTTTAAGATAATTCTTTCCAAAAACAATAAAAATTATTTTTTCATCCAATTTAAGGAATGAAAACAATTAAGAGAAAATAAAGAAACAGTCATGACTTAGAGTAAGCCATATCAAGCAATTAAATTACATTTGCAAATTTGAGAATATTTTCATTTATTTCTTAATTTAATCCCATAAAAATAGATGAATATCTGTTTTATCAATAAATCTATTATTTACATAATTATTTCAAATTAAAAATCTTTGAAATCGAATATATTTCAAATTCTTTGATAATTAAGAAAAATGAGTTAGAGAATATTTTTATTTTAAATTGTGTGCGAATAATTATGTGTCAAAGTTGAAAAAATTTTGCTGTTGAAGCCTTAAAATTTTTTTCATTATTTTTTATAGGCTGGATAGAATTGCATTTAATTTTGTTATTTATTTTTAAAGATATTTTATCGAATTTTAATCCTTAAAGAAAAATCATTCAAATTTATTACTTTGCATAATGAGCCATAAATATATTCTTTAATTTGAGATTAAGCCTGTAAAGACAAATTCATATACAGATTGATATCTATAAATAGATTTCATTATATTTTTTAATTAAATTTCTTAGGATAAATATGTATTATAAATATTTATAGAATCTATAATTTTAACCCAAAAAAATTAATCTTTAGATAAATCGTCTTATAGAAACCATAATTCATTTCATTTGTCTTAATTGATAGTTTGCATCAATAGATTAAAAAAAGAAATAAAAATTAGTAAATTTAAAATTAATACTCTCTTGTATTCATTATTGCACTTGAGCTTGATCCTGTTATATTTAAATGATCTTCTTTATCTGCTCTATTTGAACAGGCTTTTCAACTATTTTAAATAAAGAATGAATATATGAATTACCAAAGTAGAGAAAATACTTGCTCTTAGGCTCCTAGTAGAATTGACATTCTGTAATAGCAGAGAGAGGCAACTATCATAGTACTATCCATTGACTTTAAAATACCCTCACAGATCATACTCTTCAATTATTCCATTGTCTATTTTTATTTTTAACAAAAAAGAAATCCACTTACCTGATATCCATCCATAATAGGCATGTTAATATCAAGAAAGATTATGTCGAAATTTGAGGTCTTCTCATTTTATTGAAGCTCCTTGATCTTTTCGATAGCATCCTCACCGTTGAAGGCTTTTTCAATAAAGAAATCAGAGTTTATAAACAGAAGTAGCTCTTCAAGTACAAATATATTGTAAGGCTAATCATCTACTATCAGAATTTTAGATCCTTCTTGCTTCTTAAATTCTTCTATTTAGATACTCTGGTTGCCTAGAATTAAATAAATATTTCTCTGTCTAAACTATCATGTAAAAGCATCTCATCATTTTTAGGAGTATTAACTTCTTGATTGATAAAGCTGCTCGGCCTTTAATCATTATAGAGGCTTGCATTTTTAGCCTCATTTATTGCTAAATTTAAATTAAAATGGGAATTTAATTAAATAAAATATGATGTTTGTAAATGGAAGACCATTAAATTATGAGTTAATATGAGGCTTGTTCGATAGCTTTATTAAATTTGAATGTGATTTTCCACTTCGAACATTGAGATATGGTCAATGATTTAATAAATATTTTTTTGCACAAAGTACAGTATTTCAAAATCAGTCTTGTATTTTGCTTTGTTATTGAGACAACTAGTTACATAGATCTCCCAGACAAAAATTACAATAATATAAGTTGCTCATCATTCCCTGCTTAATCGAATGATAATTTTAACCCAACAAATCGTACTTCAGCTACTTAATTAAAAGTTATAATATTAAATGTTATTTTAATTATTTTTTTATATTAAATTGTCCTCTATAATTAAATTTTGTAGGGTTTAGAATTGAGAAAGTGGTTGAAGAGTTATATTGACTGAGTTCTATGATCTTCTTTAATTAGGTTCTTCATTGTTTCTATCATACCTCTGCCTTTTAGTTTCTTCCTACTTCACTTCTAACTTACTACTCTTGAGCTATCTGTGACTAGAGTAGTTGTATTATGAGACTTCATTTAGGAGTTTAAATTTGTATTTAAGTTAAAGCTAAGGAGTATGCATAACTTTTGAAATCATGCTATCCTATATAAATGAAATGCTATTCATCTTAAAGGAGAGACTGTTCCTGGGTCTGGCACTTGCAGCCAAATAATTGGTACCTTAATCTTCTTCGCCTAAATCACATTCAGATGTATCTATTTCTGTTTGAACGATCTCTTCCTCAGCTCGCTCAACTTCAAATCTTGAAAGGCTCTAAAATCTTGGAGATTGCTCATTCAACTTTGGTGAAACGTCTTGGATTTGACTTTTAAGATTTCTCCTAAGTATATTCGATACTCTTTGGTCCTATTCATTATAATAGTTTATAAGGTTACTCAAAATTATTTTAATTAAGGGGGTTTTAATATAGTGGAAATTAGATACACTGATTTGACACTCCGTCTGAACCTCCATTCATACAAAACTATAGAGCAAATTAATATTCTTTAATCTTATTCCTTGCATTTTAGAGTCATCAGACCTGATGTACTCAGTTTTTATTTCCTCAATATCCTGTTTATTTAACTTTTAAGCTTACCTTTGAACTAAACGCTTTCAAGAGTATTTGTTAGGATTAAAAACGCTTATAATTTTTTGCTTGTAAAAGATTTGATTAATTAAAATATAAAAATAATTAAGTTGATTCTAAAACAAATTCTATATTTTTAATATACCAGCTAAGTAAATTATCAAAACAATCATTAATCATATTTAATTTCAAGGAAATAGTAAAACTTCAGAGAGCTTACAAAAATAAATTATAATGCATATAAATAGAGATAATTAAAAATTTATATGAAATACTAGTTATGAGCGTTAATCTAATAAATTATATATAGTGGCTTTTTTGCTTTTATAAAACCTTAAAATTCTCAACATATATTTATATATAGATTACTAGCTTGAAATAAAAACAGACTTTTTTCAAAAATTTTAGTTCAAGGACTTAAACAATTTTCGATTGTAGTCTTTAAAATTTATCATTCTACAAAAATTGCTTGACTTAAACTGCAATACTATTATAAATTTAGAAATCTTTTAGAGAATCCTCTTATGAAAATTTGCTAAATAGCGATATGCTGAAATCTCAAACTTTTATGATTTGATAATTTAATTTCTTAGGGTTTTATCTCTTCATTTTAAATTAAAAATAATAAAAATATGTATTCTTGATCAAAGTCATCATAATAGTTATTAAGTTTTTTCTGTTGCTTGTTAAAAGATGACTTCTTAAGAATTTATAAAATATTAACTGTATTTTGTCTCTGTTCTGATTGATTGCTTTTCTAAAGTTATTTGAATCACTTTCATGCCTCTCCATTTCGAAAGATGAAATGATAGACCTATCAGATTTATTAGAGAATAAGTTAATTAAAGATGAGGAATTCTTTCCTGGCTATTTCTTTTGTCTATTTTAAGATCTTCCACACTTAAGTAATCCATCATATTTAAATTAAATTGTTGTTAAAGAATAGGTGGTTGTTACTTCTCTCTCGGGCTTAGTCAACTGAGGTAATAAATTAATAACTTGTAACTCCTAGACTGCTGAAATTTGCTACCTCCTATGAATTGAGTTGCCTATAGTCCTTAGATGTGTTTGAGTTCATGTTTTTGAAACTTTCTATTTAAATAGTGAAAGAGAACATTAAATTTATTAAAAAACACTGAGCCCTTTTTGTAGATAGATTGCACACTTATATCTCCTTTCAGCTAATTTCACAATTAGCTTTGATATACTAAGGCCAAGCCCCATACCTCCTTTGTTTATCGACTAAGTTGATAAACACTACTTATTTAAATATCAGAATAAGGTAAAATTAAAAATGTTTATGAGTTTCCCAAAGAATTTGAAAAGCTTACTTAGTTCTTACTCTTGAATACCAATTCCAGTATCTTCTACTTTAGTTTCTAATACTCTATCTTGAAAACTAAGTTTGATCTTTATATATCCTTTGAATGTGAACTTGATTGCATTCCCTATAAGATTAAAGACTACTTGCTTGTATCTTTTCTAGTCAGAGTAAATTTCAATTGGCACTGCCTCTTCAATTTCAGTTATTAGTTCCAACTTCTTTTGTTTAATTTGTATACTCATTATGTCACTTATTTGTGTAATCGTGTCCCTGATATTCAATTAAGAATATTATAGGATAAAATGAATTTGTAAAAGTAACCATTTTGGTATAAATTTTTATCTTTATTTATTTAATATATGATATTTTATAAGTATCTTTATTTGATTTAAATGGAGTAATTTATAAAGGAATTTTTTCTAAGTAAAAATTTTAAAAATAAAGTTTGCATAACAGACGTTTATTAAAAGGAAAAAATAAACCCCTTTGAAAAATAAAAAATAAACATTTAAATTAAAGCAATTTAATTAATCCAGTATAATTTAAAAAGAAACAAAGGACAAAAAAAAATTTTGCTTTATAAGTGCATTTTTTAAAAACAGACTTAAAATTTGTTTAGCTAAAAATGAATCATTTGCTAAAAAAAAATGTATAAGAATTTTAACCAAAGAAAAGAGGAGAAATAATTCTGAAGGCGCTTTGAGATCAGATAAACCCTATATCGCAAATACCTAATTCCTTCCTAATGCAATTTAAAATATGAGTTCTTCTATTGAAATAAACTTTTCAAAAATACATAGTTTGCAAGGATTCAGCCTTGTAATTAAGATTATTGTACTTTTTCGTTGTTGTATTTATACATTTTATAACTAGCAATCAACTATTTGTATTTGACCTATAATCATATTAATTTTAAGATTAAGATTAACAATCAATAATACATATATAAAGTCTTCTACTAAGTTTTCTAAATGGAGAGCAGAACACAGAATGATTGGAATATATTGGAGCCTTCTTGGATCATTTGGATTCTACTTTATTTTTTTTGTAAGTGGAATTATACTATTGAGTGGGGTCCTGAGTTCGTGAGCTATCTATGAGAAGAATCTGTTTCTAATCTTTTATGCAGTTTTCTCAAGCTCTTTGATTTTTGTAATATCGTTCAGAATTGCGATCATTTTAAAAATATTTGGGCACCCCCAGCTATGTTTTGGGCCCTCATAAAATATTTTAGTCATCTGAATATACTTTCTTGATATCTTTTATTTACAAGAATTAAATAAGTGTTATCTTGTTTTTGAAAAGCGAGTCAGTTATCTTAATTCTATTGGAACTCTTGTCAAATAAATACTCCCACATATTTTAAGCCTATAGCTTCTAGTCCTCATGGATTTCCTACTATAGAGTTAATTTTTTATCGAGCTTATAAAATAAAACCAATGTTTGTATTAAATTGAGCAGAGTTTTAGGGGAGCTGTAGATATCTTTATTGAAAGAAAGCTTTTAAATTTACAAAAAAAACTTTAACAAAAATATTATCCTTGTTTTATTTTGAATGAAAATTGGTATAATTTTATAATGTAATCATTTAGATAACTTTTGGTTGATGAGGGGGTTTCTGACTTATGGAGTGACTGATGCGGACGAAACTTCTTGAAATGGATTTTTGTGTTTAAACTGTTCTAAAGTTGACTGAATGCTTGAATATAAATAACAAATAGTCATGAGACTCAGTTAAGAGATTAAATTTACAATTACAAGCAAAGTTATTTTCGATTTGAGATTATTTTCTAGTATCTTTGAGATTTCCTTGTTGGCAAAAGTAATCTTCTCACTCTGTGAGTCAAAGATGATGACTCCTTGAGGAATCATCTCCAAAGTTTTATGCCATCTTTCCTTAATCTATAAATATAAAATTAAGCCAATTACTTATCCTCCTACTACTTATTATAAAACATATTACATACCAAATCCTACTATTCCTTGTAGATCCTTTCAAAACATAATAAATATTTATTTCCAGTTCTAGGTAAAAATCCTCAAACTTATTGCTATTCTAAAAAATGAAGAAGATGTGCATCAGGATCAAATAAAATATAGATGCTTGCAGTCAGGTCTAAAGAAAAGTACCCTAATAAAAAGTAGAGTGAGATATCATGAACGTAAAGAATATTTTATAGAAAGAAGTAGCGGCATTAAATAATTATCACTACTGTTTATGGATGTTATTTTGTCTTGAAGAGAATTAATTCTTTACCATATCGCAATTAAATAAATATGCATGTAACATCTCACCAAGTAGTAGGTCCAAATAATGAACTGGCATTGTAACTTTTCCTTCCTGTTTGTCAATAGTGTAGTGTTTAAGTACTCTATCAGACCTAGCAGACTAGGAATCCTAAAACTCAAGTTATTTAATAACAAAGATAAAATTTAATTTTATTTATAAGAAAGATTTTTAAGAAATTAAACTTTTTTCACAATTAAATTATGGTTTGTAGTAATTTTTTGAATAAGAGAGGTTAATACAGACATTTAATTTATTTGTGTTTAATTTATATTGTTGAGTTAGTTACTCCATTTATTATAACTGATGTCTAATGTTTAGTTGATATGCGAACTTCACTTACGGCTCTGCAAATACGTAGCTATCAGGAGTCAAAAAGAATTGACGCTCAGTAATCACTATAATCGAGACTAGGGAAACTAAAGAAGGTAAACTATTTGCAATTAAGATTATTTTAAACTTAAGACTAAAGCATTTAGTTGTTGAAGTATTTGAGGTTTGATTAGAGGCCGATGAGGCAAGCCACGCAGAATATTAAAATAAGGTAAAGCTAAAGGGGAAGGTGAATCTTGCATGAATGGACAAATTTAAAATATTCTTCATTTTATTTTCTAGGTGAGGTACAGTGAGCGTAATATATGACTACGCTCATTGAGAATATCAGGAAGATAAGCGAAAGCTGAATTTGATATCTACTTTTTCTAATGGTTTGGTCAATAAGGCTTATCTTGTGATTGCCTTCTTGTGGGCTCAAGTTATTAAAGAACTGCTGCTTCTAGGTCTATGTACTCTAAGCATTTGAAAGGTTTAGTATTTTTTGATAAATTTATTCTGTCATTAGTCCGCTTTAATTATGTGAATTGAGCCTTAAAACTCAAAATTTAACTATAAAATTGTTTCCTTATTTTATTAAATTTTCAATTATAAACTACTTTCTATGGTCAAGATTTTAATAGATTATCGTCAATCTAAAATTAAAAGCAAATATAGGTCAAATACGAATTTTTTATCAAGGAAAGGACATTTCAAATTAATTCATAATGATATCAAAGACAGCTGAATTACAATATTTTATTTGATTAATTTAAAAACATATTTAAAGTAAAATGAAGGGAAGAAAGATACTATTCAAGCTATTACTAATCCCTAACTAAAGAAAAGTATAGCCTCATGACTTACCATAAATGTAGCTGGACCTTTTTGGGATATTATTATTTTGCCTTTTGCTATATGTTTAGCTCTTAATTTCACACAAAAAACGGTATAATTTTATTAAAATATATTTGTAAATAAGAGACGCATTTGCAATGAGCACATTCGCTCTGTTCTGTTTCAAGATACAAACTATTCACTTTCTAAAAACAATGAAATGTATCAGCCATTTAAGTCTAAATCTTCTACCCAAATTTGAAAGTAAGTGCTATTTCAGACATTTAAACAGATTTTAGGAAAGTATTTAAGAAAGGCAGAAGAAAGATGCTCACAAATATATAAAAACTGCAATTAAAATTGAGAGATATGAAACCATTCCATCTCATGATTTATAGGAATATATAATTTACATCGCAAATAATAAGGCGCTCTACAAAGTCTATTTTTGTATAATTTAAGCATGTTCATTCACGATAAACAATTTGTATTTGACCTGTAATTATCTTAAAAAAAAGCTTGATATAGTAATAAATTTGAAATTTACCATCTTGTTTATCTTATTTTTTATATGATATATTTATGTTTTTTGTTTAAAGACCGAAATTTAAGATGGATATTTTACCTCTATTTGTCATAAAAAATGAAAATTTTTCTATGATAAATTTTATTTCTTGATTTAAGTGTATATTTTAAAAGGGGTTCAATTATCATTGTAAAATTCAAAATATTTTAACCTTATTTTATTTAGATTAATTATTAACTAATTAATGATTAATCTCTATTTTGTATTAAAGTTAATTCCAAAAATGCTTTGTAATCTCCCCCCAAATTTAAGGATTTAAGAAAGAGAAATTAAGGAACACCTTAAAGGGAAAAGCAATATCACTTCCTTAATTGAGTAACCACCTTACAGTCTTCAATCCATGCCCACTCAAAGTCGCACATAATTTCTCATTTATAGCGGACGAAAATAGCAAACTCTAGCATCCCTAAACCTAGTAGAGTTGTTCTCGATTGGTTTCAAGACTCACTATAATCCATGGAGCCTTTAATTAAAACAATCTGCCTCACTTACTCTTTTATTACTAACTATAAATCATTTAGATTATTCCCACTCGAAAGACGCTAGCTAATAAATCTGCGAATCTCTACCGTATCTCCAAGATGATTTGGGCAAACAGGTTTCTAAATTTTAGCATTATAATTTAATAATCCACCATAATTCTAATTATGAGGTGAATTTGCTTTTTAATTTATTTCATTAAAACTTAATTCATTTTAGATCAAGCTTAAATATTTAAATATTTAAAAGTATAAAAGAATTGTTTTTATAAAATCCATAATTTAAAATTCTCTGTTAAATCTGTTAAATAAATTATTGAGATATATAATCGATACTTGTTTTATTTATAGAGTAATTTTGAAAATTCAAAGTGTGAAAATAATATCGAAGCAATCAAAATCATTTAAACTTTAAATAGAATATATTATAAAATTAAGATGGATCTTAATGAATATTATTTTTATTTATTTGCTTATAAGTTTAGTAATCTATGGCTTATCTGGCTCTCTAACACAAATATATAATTTTACTTGTGGGCATAGTTCCATGAATAAAGTCAAATGCCCGAATCAATCTTTTTTTGTTGGTTTGTCTCATCTGTCTAAATTAAAAAATTTAAATAGTGTTGAAACAACCACATGCTCAATTGCCAACTAGTTCTATGATCAATTATAAATACTTATTTATTACCAAATGCAATTAATTACAAAAATCGGAATTCAAGTCGTTAAATTATGCAGTTTAACTTCTAACTATTCAATTAAGAAAAATTTCTTTAAGCATTTACTTAATTTTTTGGAATAATATGTGCACAATTTTATTATGCTTAGAAATTATCTAGGATTAGCAAAGAAGAAAAAATTAAGCAAAATAGACGCTCAAGGAAAATTTATTAATATAGCTGAGAATTTAATAAAAAAGAGAATTAAATTAGATATTAAATTAAAATGGAATAAATCAGTGGCAGTTGAAGTGTGTCCAATTTAAATAATAATTACACCATTCGATTCAGGATAAAATTTTAAGAGCTTTTTATCCTTACAACTTTTGTGTGGGAGCGCTCAGTACAGAGTTATAAGCGACACAAGAATTGAATAAACGATGAAGAGGATGATGAAGAGTACGTGAGTCGTATCTCATTGTGAGGTGCTGTAAAGATGATTAAAGAAGAAACTCATATTAATTTTTTTATAAGCTATCTAACAAACTGCAGATCAAGAGGTGAATCTGCAATTTCAACAGCCATGAAATTGCAACTCTCCATTTATTATTTTAAGCAATCATCGATTGATTTTAATTAATATTCCTACTATATCTTCTTTATAAATTTATATTTATTTTATGATTCAAGCACAAACAGCTGTTAATGTAGGTCATTTAAAAATAGTTATTATCTTATTCATTTAAACTCAATGGCGAACTATCTTATACGCACTTTGTTTCACAACGACTCTTAATTCATCATTATTGTTTTATGTTTTAAATTTAAAGATTTCGTTTCTAATAAATCTTCGTATAGTTTGCCCAGAGGGCTGTTCATTAAAAAATATAAATCATCTTGCACTGCTTCTAACGCCTGTACTTCTTGCTAAAATTCAGAGATGCGGGTGGATCCTTAAAGTGGGAAGTGCTAGTTTTGCCCAGAGGGCTAATTTCTTAATTCGAAATCTTCAATATGCCAGAGTAATTCTTCAACTTACCTAATTTAAATCATTTCTATCTCACTATTCTGTAAAAATTATTTTATCTATTTCATTAAAATTAAATGTAGTGTGCAATTGCTGGAACGGGTTAAACCAAAAATGTTTTTCAGCCAGCTTTTGCCCTGCTTGCCCTCCAGGAACCTACTTAAATCATTAATAAAGATGAATTGCTGGATTTGAAGAAGAATTCAAAATGCGAGATAAATATGCGATAAATAGAGGTTCCTAGAAGCTCAACTTGCTAGCTCTTTTACCCTTGTTTCTGTGCCAACTTGAATATTTCAGTCTCATTTCAGCAGCTGCACCTGGACTCATTCATAGTTTTCTTGAAGCCCGATTCGAACGTCGATGAGATAAGGTAACTCACTTGCATGAAAAGATTGACCACCTCCTGACGAGCATGGCGCACATTCTCTCTCTCTAAAACATGCACAGACTGAAGAAAGCTCCACATTTTTCTCTCCTGGTATTCACCCTATCATTGATCTTCCTTGCTGTCGTCCTCCATTCTTAATATCTGTAATTGAATTAATTAAGACAAGCTAAATAAATAAAGAGATTACTCTTATTAAATTAATTAAGAATGCTTAAATCTTAATTCATTACAAAGCTAAAAGTCTTAATGTATCTCTAAAATGATTCTATATTAAAGAAATGATGATCTATTTATCTTAATTCCACAAAGGCTAAACTTAATTACTTTTTGCTCATTCTTAATTAATTTAATAAGAGTAATCTCTTTATTTATTTAGCTTGTCTTAATTAATTCAATTACAGATATTAAGAATGGAGGACGACAGCAAGGAAGATCAATGATAGGGTGAATACTAGGAGAGAAAAATGTGGAGCTTTCTTCAGTCTGTGCATGTTTTAGAGAGAGAGAATGTGCGCCATGCTCGTCAGGAGGTGGTCAATCTTTTCATGCAAGTGAGTTACCTTATCTCATCGACGTTCGAATCGGGCTTCAAGAAAACTATGAATGAGTCCAGGTGCAGCTGCTGAAATGAGACTGAAATATTCAAGTTGGCACAGAAACAAGGGTAAAAGAGCTAGCAAGTTGAGCTTCTAGGAACCTCTATTTATCGCATATTTATCTCGCATTTTGAATTCTTCTTCAAATCCAGCAATTCATCTTTATACAATTATTGCTTTATCAATATACTTTTTATTAAATCTTGATGACTTCAGTTGCTCCCAATCTTGCCCTGGCCAAACTGATTCAATCAATATGATTTATTTTAAATGCCTTACCATTCGCAGCTTGGAGCTTCTTTTTAATACTGCAGGGGTAAATCTTTTAATTATTCAACCATTATAGTATGATTTTTAAATAAGAAGCGAATGTTAGCTGCTAAAATTAATAATATTAATTGAATAATTTATGAAGACAATTACACCTAATGGAAAGATTTAAAATTTGTCTAAAATTAAAGTAATTTTATATTCATTTTGATAACGGTTAATCTATCAATATTAGGTAGTAATATATACACAAATCCATATTCAAAATTGGCACTGGAGCTAGGAACTAAAGCATATCCCTATAAATCACTGAAGAGTGCTCTTAATGAAATATATAACTACCTACCCACTCATCAGAAACCCTACACAGTTCTAATCTAAGAAAACACTTTTGATTTTATGAAAGGAGTCTACTAACAGCATTATTTTAATCAACCACAAATTTTATAATCATTATCTTGTTGGCGATCAAAATCTCACAATATTTTATATTATCATCATATTAATTAATATAACAATAAGATACCTACATCATTTAAAATCAATAAAAGCTAAATCTTTTTCTATTTAAGGAAGATATACAAGTTTTATAAAATAAGATAACAATGAAGATTATTAACGTTTTTAAGATAAAATGCAATTAAATTAGCAGAAAATTAATATTATAAAATAATCATTGTATACATTTAAAGTTGTAATAAATAAGGTAACTCCAGATATTTAAGTATAAAAATATTATTAGAACATATAACAACAATGATGAATCCCAACTTGGCCAGTCTTCTACCATTTTCTTTATAAATGATTAACTAGAAAAATATAAATTTATTTTAGAGGAAATAGCAAAGACAACTCGTTTCCTTCTCCAAAACTACTCAATAATTGACGACTACAAATAATCTCTAGGCTTGATTACTGCACTAGAGAGATACAACTTCAATTAGATAGCCAATTTCATAGTCATGAGATCTAATTTAACCATTCAAAATCTCATTTTTAAAAGTAATTACTTTCCCATTAAATATGGCTTTAGATAATTTCACCTCCATCAATTAATGATTTAAAAGATTTACTAAAATTATATATAAATTCATTATGAATGAGCAGAATAGATTTATGTACATGTTCGATATCCAAGCCAAATCTGTTGTCTTAGATGTAATCCGATTCTCTTGCTCACTAATCAATTTTAGAGAGTCTCATTATAAATGCAAGGCAAGATTATAAGATCACCCACTCCAGGAAACTTCTTTTTCCTCAACACTGAGTTAATTACTAATAAAGAATATATTTATCCTCTATCTGTTAATTACTAATGGGATCAATGAAGGAATCATATAATTATTTAATTGATCACTAAAATGAATCATTCTTTTATCTGACTGTTCATTAACTGCTAATTCATATTTAATATTCATAGTACTGGGGAAATTTAACGTTTTCTAACTTTTCCCTGAAGGGGCAGAGGACTCTGGTTAATTTTTCACCCCTGATTTAGGTGTAAACTTTATTCAACGTGACTATAAATGGGTTTTATTCATCGGGGTTTGCTCGGCAAGAGGACCCAAATAAATCAGTGATGACTCTAGCTTCTACTTCCCTTTGTCCATTCACAAAAGATGACTTAGTGAAAACAGTTTCGATTACAAACTTGTACGTCACCTCAGAATCTCCAGACTAGGATTCTTCTATAGCGTTTTCTTTATCATACGCTTAAAGTTTAATTTAATGAGTTCTGATAACAACAAAAGAACTGTCAATCCAGTTTTTAAAAATGTCACATTCGAGAATCTTTATTCAATCTCCACAGTCTTAGCAGTTTATAAATATTTTAATTAAGTTTCTGGAGGAAACGCAAACTTATTATACATTTAATTATAAAATACTTAGTTCTCAAGGATGTACTCTTTAGAAACGTCTCAACTGCAGGAGGGTAGTATTTTCAAATTTATATTATTTCAGTTTTAAATATATTCTATTATTATTTAATTAGAAAGTATTTTACATTCTCTGTGCAAAGTGGTAACACAGGTAGCTTGGAATTCCTTTTTTATTTTATTCCAGGATATAACCATGAGAGACCTTTATACCTCATCAAGAGTGCTTTTAATTCTTATCAGTGTTCGAGCAGCAACAAAATTTTAGATTTTGTTTAATTATAAATTATTCTTTAGATAGAGAAATTATAATTTTATATTAAAGTTAAGTTATTTTGTATCTGTAATACTTTTTATAAATAAACTTAAAAAATAACAATATAGCTAAATTTGTTTTCAAAATGAAAATAGGAAAATATTAAATAAATAGAATAAATAATTGTAAGTTTAAGCATTTCACATTTCATGATAATAAAAAGTTACATAAATTAAAAACCTACAAATTAATCCTTTGGAGGAAAAAATTACTTTACATTAGAGATAATCAACGCAAGGCTAAATAGAGAAGATGATAAAATTCAAGATTCAAGAAGTCATTTTTCCAATTAAGTAAGCATTTATTCCAAGTTCAACTTGGTTTATCCAAAGTTTATGATTTCCTCCATCAACACTTTCTGAATAGCTGTGCTTCCTTTTTTGGTACTCTCAATCCTCAAAACGTCCTATACTGAACCCGATCGTGTTGTCAAATGCAGCAAGGGCTCTTTAATAAAGAAGTTCACTATAATAAGCGCTATTGAATAAACATCCAGTGAAGCTCGACATTGAGTGATATCGTCCTTATGCCAGTGCCGAACCCAAACAAGAGGAAGGATGTCCGAATCTAAAGAAGGTTGGCCTGTGGGCGATGAATACTTAAAAATTGTAAGAAACACCTAGGGTGGGGTTGAGCCTATTATAGGATGAATATGAATGCATAATCGGAGGTCACAAATACCTTAAAATAACAGTAAAATATTAGGCCTTTCTGTAATTGGGGTTTGATACTGAAGATTGTGAATATATAACGACAAGTTTAAATTAGCTTATTAGAAATTATTGATGCATATTTATACACTTCTAGCTCTCCTTTAGTATTTTCAAACAGTGAATTCTCCCTTCGTTCAGTCATGTGCATCCATTTTACCAATCGGGGGTCCTCTCGCCTCACATCATATTCCAGCACTTTGTGCATATTGGTGGATCTAAGCCCTTTACAAAGCTCTCGGATGTTTTACTGGCAAGGCATTGGTCACACTTCATTTGCTTGTGCTTCCCATGCCTTTTCTGCTATCTCTTCTTGTCTATACAGAGCATAAGCTAAGTTTAACGAAAGATATTGGAGATATCTACTCCTAGGGAGGATGGCTTTAAGATTTCAAAAGTACGCAAAAGGTACCTCGCCAATTCGCACCAAAAAGACCTCGCCTTTTCGCACCAAAATTACCTCGCCTATTCGCACCAATCAATGTTTTATGCTTTTTTATCAGCTCCAATAATTTTGATTACTTACATTCTGAGCATGTTTCGCACTAGTCACCATAGCACCTCTGAAAGTCGATGCCCTCCTTCGATCCTGATGCCTTCTGGTGTTTCAAGACGTGCCTCCCCCAATGATCCCCTGATATAGGCTTCAGCTTCTTGCATCCAAAGTAACTGCAATGCTTGTTGAAGGCGCCGCCCCTGCATTTTACTGCCTCCTTGAGCTGCCCACCTGGAACGCCATTGCTCTTGCTCATCGTTTTCTAAATCTTGGCCGAAGGTGAGTTAGGGTTCATTGCCTATCGCTTCACTAATAGCTTTGGCTTTCTATCCTAAACTTCACTATCCTGATTGCTGATTTCGCTACTTTAGTCTGAGCTTTGGCAAACATTGCTCTTCTCTACTTAACTAGGGACCTTCTCCTGCTGATGCAGAGTGCTTGAGTCAAGCGTTGCTATCTCTTGCTCGCGACTGAATATCTTCTTATTCTTGAAAGCCGAAGAACTTGTGCAGTCTTCTCACTGCGAAGCGATTCAGTCTGTACTGTTTTTAAATTTGGGGCGAAAAGGGAGGTCTTTTGGGGGAATTGGCGAAAATTATCATATTTTTGCATTCTCTCTAACTTTTGCTGCAAGCTATCTCCTAACTTCTTGCAATCACTTTCCTTCCTGACCAATCCAAGCAGCTGTACCTAAGAGCGATGTTGTGAGTGAATCCCATCCTGTAAAAGAACCCAGCTCGCCCTGACTCTTCATTAAGACCTGCTACCAACGTCATGCTACTGCGGCTGTACACTTCCTGCTATTTCATGAATTGCTCTACGTCTTGCAAGGGAAATCTTTAGCATGACCCTATCCTTGAAATCCACTCCTGGTTGCCATGTGAAATATGTAGCAGTTCAAGTCGTTAGCTAACTCCCCAATGAAGAAGGCTGCTGCGAACACAGGCCCTGCAGTATTGCGCGCTACCACCTCCCTCTTGAAAGCAATGTGCCAGTTTGAGAGTACCTTAGGCTCCTAGTTAGAGTATTCACCTTGATCCTAGAAAAATTGATGGATTTGAGTCGCTGACTTTCCAGATCATCCAAGATAGAATTCGTATCCTCTGCTCTTAAAGAAATTTGAGAGGTCCAAGTTGCATTTCTGTAGCTTTGACTATGAGAGCTAGGCACTGAAGGTTTAGTACTGCTCAATCTCTTTGCTTAGAAATCGCTCCATTTTTGAATTTGTGATATCAAACCCCGAATTATAAATATAGAGTTATTAATTAATCAGTCGTTATTTTAAGGTATTTGTGACCTCCGATTATGCATTCATATTCATCCTATATTCTGAAAGTGGTCGAGGTTAAGCATCGGTAAGTTATGTCGGCTTTGTGAATCCTTCGAACCAGTTGAACCATAAGAGTAAGCACCTTATTGTACATATATGGCAACGGAGTAAACTTGGCAAACCGGGCAAAGGTATAGTAGAATTGGCAATAGACAAGCTCAATATTTTTTATGTTGACATGAGCTCTCACTAGGAAATCAATCGAAGAGACCTTTCTCTACAGTAGGTGCTATGTTGTTTTGAAGTCATTGAACACTCTGAGTGGAACTCGTGAGTCCTCGAACATTTCTTCCCTATACATAACTATATGATGGCGAAGGCTCTCATCAACCTCAGGTGCAGGCTCAAAGCTTAAGCCTACAGTGCGAAACACTTCTTATAATAGACACTCAAGCTCTCGTCTTACTATATACTTTATTCTCAGATCATCAATCGCTCTCTGAATTTGCCCTACCATGCCGCACATCGTGACATTTTTTTCTGGCTCGTTAGCCTTAATTTTCTATTATTGACATGTGCCTCGATATTTTCTTCGTCATCGCTACTTAAGAGAGTCGAGAACAGATGGTGCTAAGCTTTCGTGAGGATGTTTGATGAGCTGGCTTTGGAGAATAATTACTCGAATATCTTGTGCGTCAATTTAGGTAACCTTATAACCCTATTCAATGACTCCTTTATATGAATAACTGAGAGAGCGAATGAGGAGGAAGCTGTAGCAGAAGAGACTAAGGTCTCCTTCAGTGTGGCTAGCAAGTTGCCTCTTTAGTAATTTTGAGGTAAGGAAAGTTTTTTTCTGCAAAGCGAAATACCATGCACTTATAAACTCCATTTTATTTTAGTTGTTGGTATAAGCCAGACTATAGTTCATGCACCTTTAAGCGTCTTCCTAACTCCTTGAGGATGAAGACCTTGTGTCATGAGGAGCACCTTGAGAGCGTTCTCGCCTGGTGTTTTTCTTATTGGCTTTGGAGTACTTAATCTACCTCCATAGGCTGAGCCACTCTTTTAAGCCAGGATCCTCCCGATTTTTCTTGGGGAAGAAGATAGGTGCATTGCCAAAGTGGAGGGAAGTGGGGAAATCATCCTCAATCAATCCAATAGGAATGTTACTAAGCGAGGGCTTAGGCATGGTTGGGCATTCTCGACCATATTTTAATTAGTAAGTACTCCGATTAAAAAGTGGGAAATTAAGATTCTGCTCTCTTTTATTTATGGCTCGAATACGAATGGTTGATCGGGGGTAAGAGATATTTAATCAAGTTTTAAACTAGGAAGGCAGAGTGGTCCTCATGATCAGCTGGTACTGGAATCGGATTTGTTAAATATAATACGGGCTCGAATCCCACTTATTAAAAACTTATTTAAATTTAAAAATTAACGATTATTCTGATAACTAATAACAAATCATATCATTCCCTTTGGATAGCCAAGAATAGCATTTGTGAACATATCCAATGCGAGATCTCAAATAAGACAATTAGCAGCTGCTTGGAAATCGGGAAAGACCTATTACGACTGAAATCCTCTCAAGTGGAAAAATGTCCAAAACAATTGTAGATAATTATAGGTAGCCGCGCTCCATTAACCCATAGCAAATTTAAAACTCATAGCATTAAATTATCGTTACTGGGTGGAGTGTAATAATTAAACAAATGGGTTATTTTATTAATCTCTTTTTTTTACAACCCTCGATCATGTATTCGTATTCGAGCCATAATTGGTAATTATAATAATAGGGCTGACATTTATATATTAAAAGCTTAGCCCACCCAACTTATATTTCTTTTGCACATTTCCAAATCCATAAAAAGAGGCAAAATATTTTTTCCTTTTTCATAAAAGCTATGGATTTGAAGTTTAATTCTATAGTAGTTTGAAGCTAAAGCTATTGGTATAGGTTTGCTATGCCTTAGCTAATAAATTTCATCAACAAAAGCTATTAACTCTAGAGGCACACAAAATTAAGTCCTCTACTTAAAAGGCTTTTACTAATAGCTCTCTATAGCTATGGTAAACTATGAGCACAAGCTATAAAAGCTACTTGTGTAACTCAAAAATAATTATTCTTAATTTTATTTTAGACAAGGAAGCCACAGCAGACATAGCGCAACTCCCTATGAACTTTACCCAGAGACGGCACACCAGCATCAACCATAGGCAACTTGTCTCCTCGAAGCAGCTCGAGCATTGATTTAGCTCGAAAGAAGACCTCTACTCCTACCTCAAGTACCAGTGAAAGACTACCTTGGATTAATCATGACATAGCTGGCTTGTATCTCCCAACCTTAAAAAGACCAACCTCTGTTATTTTTTAGAAATGTGCTCTCTGGGCAGAAGCACTTGCTCCGAGCCCAAGACAATGTGCAAATAAACGTACCGAGCTTTCTAGAGCTCTCGACTGCTAATCTATTTGAGTTGGTGAAGGACGACAAGGAACTCTAAAGCCATCTCAACTTCTACGATGACTTTGGAGAGCTTCCAGAAAGGCATTTCTTCTTATCTGTCCTCAGCACGATGAGGAGAGACTTTCTTCAGAAGCTTTTCCACACCCGGTAATAGCTGAGGTTAGCAGGCCAAGTAGAGGAGGAGAAGCTTGACACTATCGAAGTCAGTCGGAATATCTTAAAGAACCTTGAGGCTTGTCCTTTTATTCCATTAACACTATACTTACTCATATTCACGTAGAAAAAAGGGAAGAACCCTTGCGCTACTCAAGATGAAATCACCTGGAAAACGCCAATAGAAAAAGCGGAAGCGAAACGAAATCGCTTGCAGCTAAGAATATCCTGAGACAGGCCCGATGGTTATAGGAGACTCTTTAGCTAGCTAGCCCAGGTAGTTTGACACAGATATGAATATCATGTGATCACCTCCAGCTAAAAGACTTATGGCTTGACTATTAAATAAGGGTTACTTTAATTTATGTGCCTCATTATCTAAAAAATCCTTCTTGTCTCATAGCCTTCTCCACAGTCCTTATGCAGTCTTACTGCTTGATTGATGAGATAGCCCTTTTGATTATTTCTTCATGTGCTCACTATGAGACCTTGAAGTCTTTTATGACTAGCTCTTTCTTATAGTAAACTTTTATGCGAGAGAAGACTTCCTCAATAGGGTTGTAAGGCGAGGAGTAAGGAGCATTGTAGATTAACTAGATCTAGAGCTCTTCGCATAGATTAGTTACTTATCGAGAATGGTGAGATCTTAGGTTATCAAGGAATATTACTATAGGCAAGAAGGACACTGTCTCCTTGAGTGCTCTCGGCTATTTCACAATATCCTTTATCTTGATCGACATCTTCCACATAGTGAAACTTTGCAGACCACTCTGAGCACTTACCATGACCAATGCAGCTATGGTATCGAGCTTTGTGCCTTCTTTCAGCAAAATTTAGTTTTGGTCGGGCTTGGCCCAGGACTAAATGGTAGTTCAGTACGGCTTGAAGATTGTCTCGTTTAAGGTAGATTATGTTAAAGCCTTCTTACGTGAGATTTAGTACCTATATTTAAACCTAAAGTTGAGTCCTCGTTATTTGCCAAGTTTGCTAGCAGTCAAATTATAGCCTGAGTTAGTGACCTTGTACCTTAAGCTATGTGCTTAGAAAATACGCCTTAGTTGGTTCTTCGATATCTTCTCAGGAAAGCTTCTATAGAACTAATGGAATCTCTGCTCAAGAGAAAGATGCTTCTAGGTAATGAGGGTGTGGTCGCTAAGTAGGTAGCTCAAATGCTCAAAGGTGATAGCTGAGCGTCACCTCTCTGGCTTGGATAGAGCATCCTCCTTGTTCAAGGCTCTATGGCAAGCGGTTTGGATCATAAAAATCTCAAAACCAGTTGCCGATTTTATTTATTAGTAGGTGCAGTAGACTTTGCTATTCTGGCATGGTTCCATTGTTCTGAATCTGAGCAGTATGATCATCCTTGAGTCCTCCTCTACCATAGTTGTCTTGTCGATTGAAGCGTATAATGTAATAAATTAGCTATTATTTCTTCAATTCCCTTAATCCAAATTTATCCTTCTTGATTAATATAATCACATATTACTGAGAGATCTATTTAGATGATAGAAGATTATAACATATTGTTTTTTGTTATCAAATTAAGTATAAAATAAAAAAATAATTTATTATTTTTTGCCATCCATGGGGTTTCAAAACCCCATTACTGTTTTATAGCCAATAATTGATTTTAATTATGTTCTCAACTATAAGAAGGTTTAGAATTTTCAATGTGACTTGTAAGAAAAAACTTTTTTTTCCAAAATCATATTAGTGGATTTTTAATTAGAACTCAAAAATTGCCCTTTTTCAAAATTGGAAGTTTTTTAAAAAAATTATTTGGGTAAAAATACGAAAAAAGTTTATCAAAAGGTTTAAGAACAAAATACAATATGATTTTAAATATGCCCCCCATAAACAGGCAAGGATTTAGAATTAATTTAGTGATAGAGTTGGGGCAGTTTTTTTGAAAAAATAGGAATTTTCTAAATTGGGTTTTTTTTAAAACAAATGCCCTTTTTTCAAGAGATTTCCCAAATTTCCATTCGTCTTCAACAAATAGGTTTTTTAAACTTTTTATTTGAATTAAAATTAATGGAAAAAATATTTTTTAATTAAAAACCCCTTTGTATCTTACCTTGGCTATTGAACTTTTTCCTAAGTTTTTTCTCATTTGAAAGATCCTTTTTCTTTAATATTGTCTTTATTGTTAAAACTTGTCCCCCCTTCTTCACGAAATTTCTCCAAAATGCGGGGTTTTCAAAAAACCCATTTTTTTTTTTTAAATATTATCAAAAAAAAATAACTTAATCATAATTCAGGTAAGAATAAACTAATCTCTTTTTTTTATTTCGTAAAATGAATTCACGATTATTTTAATCATATTGGGCCCTATAAACATTTTAAAAGTTACTTTTGGGACCTTCCCAAAAAATAAACATGACAAACAAAAAAAAACTTAAAGTGATTTTTTTTTTTATGAAACCTGCCAATTTTTTCAAATAACACTCTTAAAAAGTAAATTAAAGGAAAAAAAATTAATGGGACTTTTAATTGCAAATTAATTTTGAAAAAAGAAAGTAAAAATTAAATTTTAATTTTTTAAATAAGTCTTTTTGTGCTAAATAGTTTTTTAAAAGTTTTTTTAAAAATTTTTTAAATCGTTTTTTCGTTTTGGGGAGGTGGCTTTTCTAATTTAACTTTCAGAAATTTCAAGTATTTTTTTAATTTTTTTTTCTTGAAAAGCTTTAAGCAGCTGACTTCAAAATTTTAAAATGGCACAAAAACTAAATGTCCCACGACAGCTACTTCAAACACACTTTTCCAAAATGTGACAGTATCAAATAGCGAAATCAACTTTTTCATAATATAATAAATACTCAATGTCAACTATGAAAATTATATTTAATGATACCAGCCAAAGCTACTCAATTCCATAGTTCTATGTTGACATCGTCAATTCAACCTTTTAACATGTTTAAGTATCTTTTTCTTTTCAGATAGTTACTTCTCTAAGACTTAGAGTATTATAGCAACTGACTATTCTAAAGTAATTATATTACTCAGAAAATATTTGCTTATTAAATTTAATTATGGATTCATCAAAGGATTTTAATAAATGGTATATCAAGTCCTTGAATTCAAATTATTAAAATATTCGATAGAACATTGTATTTTATAAAATTTTTATCATTTGATTATATGTGGAAATTTCCGGCTCTGAGATCTTAGTGACTAAAATTGTTAAATTTGAGATAGAAATATTGAAAAGGGGGACATCATATTTTTCTTCAAAGGAGATTTTTAGTATTCCTAATAAAGAAACTTGTTCAAATTTTAATAAGACTATGAAATAATCTTCTTAAATTTAAGAGTGAATAATCCCATGTAACTGCCACTATAAAATATGACCTCATTTACTCATTTTGTCAAATCAAAAAATTAAATTTATGTCTCGTTAATAATTAAAAAAATTATTTGAATAATTTTGTATAAAAACAATAGTACAAATTAAAATTTAGTTTTTACACCGATTATACTCCTATTCAATTCAGAGTGATAGACTCAGTTTTCAAGCATAACTACTTTTAATTAAGAATTTAAGAATTACTTTGAACAAGGAGGTTATTTAATTTACTACAATCATAACTCAGCTCTGGAGTATTAGCTTTAAGTATTTATTTATCTTTCAAATGTAACATTCTACAACAACACATAAGTTATATTAAATTGTTAAATAGTTTTAATAAGGGTAGGTGATGCTAGTGCCGGGAGACACTGAAACAGAGTTAGTAAAATAAGTTATACACATGTACTCATGTTAGCTTTTGGATAACAGCCCAATCTTTGATGCATTATATCATATTATTTATTCTTTAGACTTAAGAGCAACAGCATGCTATTAGTCGAATCATCAAACTTTTCAAATACTATTTCACTTTCAAGAGGAGGTGCTTTCTTTGCAGATTACTAATACGTCTAAGTCGTTGTCAGGAATTCTATTTTTGAGAGAAATTTCGCAGCAAATGGAGGGATTTTCTTTTTTTTAAAAATTCTGAATATTTAACAAAAAACAAAATTAATTTAATAATTAAGATTATAGCTTCGAAATTTATTGAGGTTAAAGTTCTAATTTTAGGGTGAATATTTTACCAAAATATAGAAGATGAATGTACAAAATATTTTTGAGCAGATATTTGTGAACTTTTCTTGTTTGTTGCTTCAAAATTTGGAATATCAATTTCTCTTCGAAGAACTCCAATCCTATATCCTTCAAAAGGCCATATCATCTTTTTATACTGAGTATCTGACTGAAGAAAAAACTTATTTATTAATCTAATTTAATTCAGATTATTAAAAAAATTTAGCTATAAATACTTGCATAATTATTCTTTGCATAATATGGAAGCTCTTTGGCATTTCAAAATTGTGTAATATAGTATAATAATGCTCTTGAGGGGGCAGTTGCCAAGACCGAAAATCAGGGCTACTTCTAAATGTGGAATACATCTCTAAATAATAACCATGGAGTAAGGTCCTCAATGTTTTAAATTTTATTTGTTTGCAATTTCTGACTCTGTAGATTAATATAATTATCATTTAATTAATTGTTTGATTATAGATCAGATGACTAATTTTTCTTATTGCAATTTTTCATTGAACGGACCATACACAATAGATTAGCTTTATCAGGTGGTTCCTTTTACCTTGAAGAGTCTAATTTAAAACATGAAAGAAATAGATGACTACGTTAATTAAGACTAAAATAATTTACATAGTTAACTTAACATTATTTTTTAAATGTATTTTTATTGTGTTTTTTATTTTAGACTTTTCGTAGCAGTATTTTTAAAGTATACCATGCAGATAAGCAAGACCTAGTTATATATAGAGTACTCATAAATAGTGGCAGCTAGAAATTTCATTAACGCATACATAGGAACTGTTAATATAACAAACACAACTTTTCAGGACATCAAATATTATCAAAAAATAAATGAAACTATAATAGATTTAACATAACTCTATTTGTCAATTTAAGTTCGCTATTTGTGGGCACTTCATCGAACTTTAGATTAGAGAGTGTCTTATTTAACAACATAAATTTTAATAATTCTTATATTTAAAATCATAAATTACGAAATAAGAAATATGATCCACTCAGAGTTTTAGTTCAACCCTTTACAAATTTAAAGGTTTATAAAATATGAAGAGTTTGTATTCTAGATTTATCTTGAGTCAACCATAGTATTCAGCTTCGTAGTTTTCTAAAACGTAAATACCTAAATTATTAACGCTGCTTATTCGAATGTATCCTTCAGAGGAGGGAATCTGTCTAATACAAGTTCTCTATAACATTTAAGATCGATTATTTAGAATGGATCTTACAGTAGTCACCATCAGAAATTATCAGATATTCTTACAAAATATCATAATTTAAATTCACTTTTTATATTAATAAATTTAATGACACATAATTCACTATTTTGTAAAGTGTCGCTTATAATTAAAAAAATGAATAATAATTTTGGAGAGTTGAATTTTGGTGGCAATGAGAAAAGCAGATTCTTATCTTCGCCGCAAATTTTAATTCATTATCTAATTGTATTTCATCTTCTGAAAGTATATCTAATGTGTCTTGGTTAAAACTCTCACAAATAACTTATAATAAAAGTTAATTGGATTCTATCCGATATTTAATGTTTTCAAAATATATAAATTAGAAATACTTGAACTCAATCCTTTAATCAATTTTATTTTATTAAAATATTCTATTATCTAAAAATTATCAGTAATATATTAAAATCTCTTAAATTAAAGAGTTTTAATGAGCAATAACTAATGTTACAACATAAGGGAACTTATATAATCTGCTATAATATTTAATGTTAATTATAAATTACAATTTGAGTTTAGCTGAAATAAAGCGATCACCTTCTAGCACTTCTCATTATTAATATTGTTACTTCTATTGATAGATCTTCTTTTACAAATTTCAACCGAACGTTTTTCTATCTGGCCTAATCCAAAATTTTACTTATTTAAATCAGGATGTCTACTTCAAATTTCACAGTTAAAATATAAAATTGTATTGAATATGAGAGTTCAGGACTCATATAGAGCACTTTTTCCAAGTTATAGGAGCATTATAATTTAATTTTTTTAATAACAAGGCTTTTACAGCAGATTCAAGTATATTTATTTTTATTGATTAAGTAACGTAACCGTACAGAGAAGCCTTTTCTATAACAGCAATACCATATTAGGAGGTGCTTTATATCTCATCAATAGCAATTTTTAATTAGAAAAATATCATATGTAATTTATATCAAATTATAATTATACTATATAAAACTGAAATGGAATTATATTAATGGCAAATATATTCATCTTTCTAAATACATCCTCATTTACGTTTTATTTTAATTTGCAGGCAAGTAACTCAATATTCCAAAATAACAGAGCCCTTACTTTAATTTTTACAGGTGGTGCAATCAATTTATAATGCTCTGCCTCCATAAGATGCAACTACTCTAATAAATTTAAATTAAATCAAATCAAAAATTCATATTTGCTAATCCAAAATTGTAAATTCATAAGATTTTTAACAAATTAAAAAAAACTCAATGTCAAACAATTCATTCATTTCCAATTATGCATCATCGATGGGAGGCGCCATCTACTACAATAATTACAGGCCATAAACGTTTTATAACAACTCCTTTTCCTTGAAATAATATTATACCTGAGAATCTAAAAGAAAATAATTTTGAAATACATTGGCTCCTTGTTCTCTTATCTTCCTTTCTCTATTATAAACCGCTTTATTTCGTTAATTTTTAAAAAGAATGGCTGCTCCTGACGCTCTCCAACTCCATCAGCAAAAAAAAACACAGTTTGCTCAAGCTAGCACGGGAGCTCGACCCAGCCAGTCTGACCTCCACGACTCTTCCCAGTCAAGCAGAACGCAGCCAACCACCGAGGCCGACCTCAACTCAGTCGGCGGGGGAGCTGAAGCTCCGAACTCCCTCGACCATCTTTAGCTCTCACCCTCGGCAAGTCCGAGCGACCTCACCCAAGGTCAGTGAGAGGGTCGAGCCGCCGACTGAGTTGAGGTCGGCCTCGGTGGTTGGCTGCGTGCTGCTTGACTGGGAGGAGTCGTGGAGGTCAGACTGGCTGGGTCGAGCTCCCGTGCTAGCTAAGCAAACTGCGTTTTTTTTGCTGATGGAGTTGGAGAGCGTAAGGAGCAGCCATTCTTTTTAAAAATTAACGAAATAAAGCTGTTTATAATAGAGAAAGGAAGATAAGAGAACAAGGAGCCAATGTATTTCAAAATTATTTTCCTTTAGATTCTCAGGTATATATATTGAATTATGCTCCATATGGACCAGATATTGCAGCTTATATAATTATTAATTCTTTCTTACCCATATGGAGTAAAAGTTATAAGCTACGACGCTTCTCCCCTTGCAAGTGGACAGGCTTATACTGGCTCTATTAAAATTAAATTACAGTTTAGGTTATTGACCCTGAGTATAACCTTATTAACACAGATAGTTCAACGTAAGTAACACAATCCGCTACTCCATATACAAACATAACTTACTGCAATCCCCCATTCTTGTTTATAACTTAAATTTCACTTAACTTCTTTAGAAATGTTAAGATTGAATCATTCTCGGCAGATTACAAAGTTTCTGGTAAAACCTAGATCAAATTAAGCTAAGGGGTGGGCACATTCGATGATTTGGTATTCGAAGCACCGCCTGGCTCATAAAACATCTAGTTCAAAATTTTTGCAACATCCATTAACACATAAGCTGTAATTATATCCTTCTCAATCAATTTACTTTTAGATAGCCAAGATTTTTTCTACTTTATTTTATTATTTATACTGGCTACAATAGAACTGAAACTTTTAATCAAGACATAGTTGAATTTGATTTTAGATAATGTATTGGTGGAGAAATTAACACTAATATAACTTTAATTTCTAATTTCAGAAATTATTTGTTCAAATTTACTGCTTATTAAACTATTAAAACTTATTATAAAATAGAATAATCATATTTTCTGATTAGCTTCTATATCTACAGCTTTTTACAGCAATTTTGAAAATAAATAGCATTAATTAATCTCCTTAATCTAATTTGTAGTAATATATATTTTAGCAATCTCTTAAATATAAATATTTCAATGAGATTAATTTGTCTTTCATATTAAAAAAAAAACATTATCAAAGAATATGCTTTCAATAATTTTGAGCCTCATTCTCATAATTTATTAATTTTAGATAATTCAACACTAAAATGATAATTCAATTTATTTTACATGTAAATTTATTTCAAGCTAAAATATATCTTTATTAGACTATAGGATGAATACGAAAGGATGATCGTCGGTTGGTAGAAATACGAAATAAATGAAATTGGAATTCAATCTAGCTAGTTCAATTTCTAATTCGGCTTGCACTGAAAAAGCGTATTAATTTAAATTGCTTTACCTATCAGATTGTAATTAATAATCTCTATCTGATTAAACTATTTTTGATTAAAGTACTGATTCCTTTAAATTGGTTTATTGGTGGATTGGTTTTTAATCAGGCGTACCAATCTTCAAAACTACACACTATTTTCCACTAATCCACCAAATAATAAAAATATGTTTAGCATGATTCCCTCAGCCATTGGGTGCGTGTAGTTATTATTAAATTAAGTCTGGCCAATCTAATATAAAGACCAGTCCAGTTAAAATGGCAGTTTAAACATTCGAAGACATCTTAAGATCATCGGAGCATGAGAAAAGGAATAAAAAATAAGGAAATGGAGGCCAGTAAAAAATATATGTTCGTCAAAGACTACAACAAGAGGAACCAGTTCTTCTTTAAAATGGATGAACCGATCTCGGAGGGATTACTGTTTGAGATCGAGAGAGACTTGATGAAAGATATCAAGGAAGTAGACTTCGTGAATTTCTTTTACATCAAGGCTGATGCAACACAGTACATGTCTCTCTTTGTCAAGCCTAGTGTGAATGGACTTTCCAAGAGCTATTTAACAGTGATCGATATCTTGGCTGCCGGCCAATGTAGGCTTTAAAGATTCCCGCAAAGTGCATCTCTGAGAGAGAAATGAGAAATGCAGTCCAAGTGGCAGGAGGAGTGCGGGTGGTTAGAGGAAGGGAGGACTAAATTCTCAATGCGCTTATTCCAAAAATAGAGTAGAGTGGCCCCCCGAGGCTGAGCACGGACTCTGTCGGAGAGAAATAGGAAAGCAAAGATATACTTGATTCACTGGCCAAGCTTAAGTCTGGAGAAGCAAGATCTTTCAGCGATCTGTATTAGTAAAGCATGGATGACGACTTAATTGTTTCCAGATTGGCTTGAGAGAAGAGGGTTCTCGAAATTCACATCTAAGAGCATAAAAAGACAGGCTTGCTAGAGTATGAAAAGCGCAGTGTACTTGATCAACAGTAGTTGTACATCGAGACCCGATACCACTACTTCAAGAAAGTAAAAGATAGTGAGCCAAGAGTGAGTGAAGGGTACTTGGCGGAGAAAAACCTATTGGAGGCGTTGGAAGGGCTTTACAAAGTGATTTTTGGACTGCTGAACAGAAAGAAATGCGTTCTTTTGATGCATGGCGACTCAAATGTGGCAAGTCAACTCTCCTGGACTCATCTTCACAGTTCATTGTGGATCAGAAAGTCGAAGGAGTCTCGCCCTCAATAGTGACGATGAACGAGATCAACATTCCTCACTTCCTAGGGAAACGAAATTTGTCAAAGATGAAACTACTTATGGAGGGAGAGGGATACCCAGTCAACATAAAACATAACGTAGCTGAGGTTAGATACAAGGGCTGCAAGATTATCGTCTTCTCGAGCGACGATCCCCAGGAGTTTCTCAAGGACGAGCACCTCGAGTCCTTCAAGAACAGATCCGTATTTGTGAAGATGATCAGAGAGGGTAGGAAAGGGTACCAGGGCTTCCCACTGAGCTGCATCCAGCTAGCTAACTTCTTCGAGGACAGACTGATCAAAGACAAGCTTCTTATTCACAGGGTGGACGATAAGACAGAAGTCTTCACAGAAGACTACACTCAAGATGCCACATTGCAGGAACGAAGCTCCTTGGAATGATCGCATAAAAGCTGACTGCGTATTTTGAACTACGTGAATTCTTTCATCTTATTATAACCTTGCTTCATTAAATTCTGCTATTTGAGCACCCTAAATGTCTTTAACTTAATATAAAGTTTGTTGTTAAAGGTTTAATAAAGAGCATTCTTAAGATGATTACTTTTTGGTGGATTGGTGGAAATGAGAGTTGGAGTAGTTTGGATGTGTACGCCTTAATATAAACTAATCCACTAATCAAGTTGATTAAAAATTAAATAATTATTCTGATCTAAAATGGCACATTTAAAGATTGAAAGATCAATTAGATTCTGTCGATTAAAATTAAACGGGGTTTCAAACAGTAGGTTAGGTCAAAACTTCAGTATTAGGATTCACTAATCATTTATTTCGTATTTCTACCAACCGACGATCATCCTTTCGTATTCATCCTATATTAATTATAATAGGAAAATAGGATAGTTTAATAAACAAAAACTTCTTCTTTTTAAAATTAACTAAATGATTTCAGTTTATTTTATAAAATAAAATGATTGATTATTTTTTTTAAAAAAATATTTCTTGAATTAATTTTAATCATTTGTTTCTATTCTAAAATTTGTTTCTAATAAGTCTTAATTTGCTTATATAAATTTAATTTAAGTATAAAACTAAGGCAACGTAAACATATTTGTTGTTACATTACTATAGATGTGACTTATGCACTGGCAACACTTATGCACTTACAACTAAGGATTAAGTATGCGAAGAATGCCCACCCTATTCAGAATGCCCTGGAGGCTAAGAAATAGATATTAAATCCTAAATAATTAATATGAGATGTTGACCTTGGATATTGGAGATCAAGTTTCTACTCAGATAACGTTATGGAATGCTTTTATGATGAAGCATGCATAGGAGGTATCCTTCCAATCAATTATAGTACTTATACAAGCAACACTTATGTCTTATTTAAATTAACGGTTCATACTATCCTTTATGCTAAAATGGATACGGTGGCAACCTTTGTCATAGTTGCCTGCTGGTTGGTAACACTCTCTATACTAGATCTGGAAATCATCAGTGCGGAATATGTCCTTCCAAAGTGGGAAACATAATCAAGATCTAAAAAAACGTCAATATAATATATAATATTAGGAAATTTTGATCATGGGAATCTTTTTAGCACTGATGGCTGCTCTTAGTGTTCTATTGTGGGTAAATTTAAGAAGCACTAGAGAGAGTGAAACTAGTGTTGTTATTAGAATTTTCTTAAACTATGTGCAAATATTTGCAACTGCTGCTTCTTTCAACCTTCAGTGGCCTGCTTATCTCTAAGATTTTTTCAGTATATTTGCTAGCGTTGGTCAAGCATCGGAGCAGTTTCTTTCCTTTGATTGCTTTCTTTAAGATACAGGATTTGCCAAGGCAAGTGGCTCAGCATATTACTTTAAAACTATGGGTATGGCCGCTCTACCAATTCTATTGAGTTCCTAAAAATAATTCAAATTCTAATTTAGAGATATTATTTAAATGAACTTATCAGCTATACTTTTATCTATTTTATAATAATGTGCCTGATCTTCTCTTTGTTTTTCTATGTAATGAAGATTTTCAGGAGAACCAATCTACTTCAATATAAGAGAAATGTCATTGTATCAACTATCTTAAATAAGTTAAATATTACATCGTTGTAATTTACAGTCTTTATCCTACAATTACCAACTATTCGATATCTCTTTTCTACTGTATGGAAATAGACAAAGGTGAATATTGGCTTACGTCTGATTTAGAGCTCAAATGCTGGACAGGACAGCATAAACTTTGGGCTATGGCGATAGGTCTACCCTCAATAGCTATTTGGGTTTTAGGTTTACCTTTATTTGGGTTCCTATACTTTTGGTTTAATAAGGATAGACTCCGGGAGCCAATAATTTTTAGCAGGTACAGAGTAGTCTATCAAGGACTCAAGCATCGATATTTTTATTGGGAGTTTGTTAACATCCTAAGGAAAGTGTTCCTTGTAGGAGTTATAGATTAAGTATTAACTTATAGTAAATTTACAATTTCTTTAAGAATTATAATTTTTTAATTTTAAGATATTTAAATTTTGCAATTTATATCCTAGTTGCGTTTGAGAGAATCTAAAATCGTATTTCTCCTTACAATAATCCTGTTATAAATATTTTGGAATCGCGAGAGTTCCTCACTTCTATATTGACATTTTTTGGAGCTTTATTCTTTGTGAGTGAGGAAATTTCTGATATTATATAACTGATAGCTTTTCTTGTAATACTTATCGCTAATATTTGGTTTCTTTTGCTTTGGGGATATTGCTTTTTAGGGACTATGCAAAATTACAAAATTGCTTGTTATTTGAAAAATATTTTGTCAAAGTTCATAATCACAATTATATTTTAATTTGTACAAAAGGTTTGCAATTTGTTGAGCAGTAGTATCAAGCTGCAAGAAAGGAAGCTTTAATAAAACATGGATATTACAAGGGCCATGATTACACTCAGAGTTTACAGTTCTCAACTTTTAAGGAATACTTCCACAAGATGAGCAATTACAACACTCCAACTTAATTTTAACTGACATTTATTTTTTATGTTACATGTCAATTAGTGGTAATTATATAGCAGGTGATGTGAAGTCAACTTACAACAACTAGTCGCATAAGACTTCCCACAGACTCATCACGAATTTATAAGATTAATTTAATACCAAAAGCAGCAGAGCTAAGAATTCTGAAGCAGGCTCTTAGCTAAGGAGCGTCACAAATGTAAGCAATCAAGCTGAAGTTTATTCTTTAAATTAAAGTTGAAGAAAATAACAAGAGTCAGTTGAAAGTCAAAGATCCTTTAAGACAAAAGACTCTAAAAGCCAAACCAAAGATATAGTCTTAAATGATAGACACATCTTCAATATTTGAACCCAACATTTAGATAATTTAAATATAGTAAGAATTTTAATTAAAATCGGATTGGTTAAAATAATAAATGGAGAGTTGCAAAATGGTGACAGTTGAAATCGCAGATTCACCCTCTAATATGCAGCTTGTTCGATAGCTTATCAAAAATTAATATGAGTTTCCTCTTTTATCATCGTCTCAGCACTTCTCAGCAGCGAGATATGAAGTGCGCAGTGATCTCAAATACTAATATTAGTTTCAGCAGAACTTGTGTCGCTTATAACTCTGTATTGAGTTGTCCCACTTAAAAGTTACAAGGATAAAAAATTCTTAGAATTTTATGCTGAATCGAATGGTATAATAATTATTTAAATCTGACACACTTCAACTGTCACTGATTTATTCCATTTTAATTTAATGTCTAATTCAATTCTCTTTTTTATTAAATTCTCATCTATAATAGTTAAATTAACTTATACTTGATGGTGATTGTCACTGGGAATTTCAAAAATAGTAGAGTTACAGATATACCACAGAATAGTACTTATGTGGATGTTAAAGCAAAGAAAAGCAATAAAAGACTATATTATTTATTTTCTAGTTGATAAAGTTACTAGAGTAGAGAGAGTAGAAAACTTGAGTAAATATATTTATTTTTATGAGCATTCCTAGTTACAATTATGTTTTTTAATGACGAATAATACTAAAAAGCGAAATTGAAGCTATCAGATTATAGTTCGAGACTTAATAAATTATAATTTAATATTTAGTCAGATAGATAGTGGTGGCTACTCAGAAAAGACTTTCAAAAAGATTTAGTTGCCAACTGGAGATCAATTATTCCAGCTTAAAATGGACATAGTTAAAAGAAAAAATTAGAAGGTAAATAATCAGCAGACTCATTCTTTATTATATATTAAATAAATTTTATGACTAAGAAGTCAAATCAAAGAGAGAGGAGTCCACAACTTCTATATTGTTGCATATAATTTTATTTAAAACCTTAACAAGAGAAGGAATACATATAGAGAGATCTAAGTCTGGAAGAGAATAACTATTTCTATTAGAAGAGCCCTAATTTTGGGCACAGTGATTATAACAGTATAACATTTTATTATAAGTAGCTCAGATCCTAATTTTTAAGGATCGCAAAACTAAAGAGAAGAATATTAACTCAATTAATCTAACCTTATTATTAGTATTTTATACATATTCTTCATTATCTTAAAATATCATTTTATAAATTTAATAAGCTTCATAAGTTATAGTTTAATAAACTTAATAATTCTGATAATTATTCCGATTAATAAATTATTCAAGCAATAAAAGAGCAGTTATTGCTATAAAAATATGCATCCTTATAAAATGGATAAATCAAATTAAAGTTTACAAAACAACTATTTGGAAAATTAATGCTTTTAATATATTAAAATATCTTTTAATCTTATTCAAGGAATGAAAAGCATTCCAAAAAGAAAAAGAGAAATAATCAAAACAATCAATGATTATATAATGCAACCAGTTCAAAACAAACTAATCAAATCATCTTAGCAAAGCTTAGAATATTTTCATTTATTTTTATTTCCATTAATTTTTTTTATTTAATCCAATGAAAAATAGTGAATTTCTCTTTAATCAAGTAATTTATTATCTACGCTATTTATAATAAAAATTTACAAAGTAAACTATTTAACTCACTAATATTTACAAATTATTTTATTTATGAAGAAATATTTAGTCTTATTATAGGATGAATAGCATTAGATTATCTAGATAATTAAAGCTTAATTAAAAAGTGATTTAAAAGTGTCTTGTAGCTGCTGACAATAAATTAATGCTTTTAATCATTTATAAATTTAAAAGAAAATGGGTTTCAACTCTGTTACAAAGCATTCTGACTCTATTCAAGAAGTCTATTCTAAGTGCAAAAGTTAATCGTTCTTCTTTTCTTTAGGAATGAATGATTTGTTTTCTTTAAAGGTAAGATAAGTCAAATTCATATATTATAGAGGAACATTAAGGCAAGGAATAGGAAAATTCACAAGAATGAGAGTTGCAGAGAAGTATTTAAAAGTCTCAAGTTAGACAATAAAGTATACAGTTATTTAAATTGAGAGAGGACTGATTGAGATTCTACATAAAACCTAAGCTAAGTTGTATATTTATGCCTGTTATAAAAAAACTTGTCTTTGTGTATTTGGATCTGTAATTTTTTTTGATCATCTAATGCTATTCATCCTATAGTAAGATTACAAAATAAATAGTCGCACATAAGAGGAACTAAAAAATTATAGAAGTGTAAGAAATAAATAATTAGACAATTTAAACTGATTGATAAAATTAATATGAGATCAGTTATCAAACCTGAATAACTAAATGATACTTATAATTTTACATAGCTTAAGATAATTTAAAATGAAATTCCGAAAAACTCATCTCCCAACATTAATCTCTCTTGTCACTATCATTTTTACTGCTTCATATATTCAGGCCGTAAAATTTTATAATATAAAGTCTAGAAGTTTAGACTCTTAATGTGCCCTTACAACTCAGTAAATATATTTAAAAGAAATTAAAGTTTCAGAAAGTATATTATATTTTATTTCAACAAGGGCTCTTCTAGCTGTTCAAGTAGATAGAGTATTTTAAATTACTTTTAGGCTGCTTGGACCAAGGTTGTGGCTAATGTTTTAGCCAGAGCAATTGTACAAGCTGTGCGAACTCAAACATGGTCCTCAGCAATTCTTTATGCTCTTACTGTAATTCAAATTAATTAAAGTAATAGCTCTCAGTACTTTAACGCTTCAACGAATGGATGTCAAGGTAAGTGAAAACTAACAACTATTTATTATTTTTCAATTCTATTTTAGCATTTGTATTGTATTTTTTTATCTTTTTCAGCTTGCAGCTGCGTTAATTTTATTTTAAATGCGGGAAGGATGGAACCAACATAAATCTATTTAATTACTTTACATGTGCTACTCGTAGAATAATTGCTTAAGTTAAAATAAAATATATTTCATAATTTAAAGCTTATTATGCGAAAATTAGAGCGATTACTTAAATTTGGAAACTCTAGAATGCACTTCTGCATGCACTGGAGATATGATTTCAGTGGAAACGAGAATTTAATTTTTTAGATTCAGAGCAGATATTGGCAGAAAGATTAGATATTGCAGATGTATGGATATATTTTACAAAACTTAAGGCTTTTAGACAATAAAATAAGGGGTTTTATTCAAATAATTATATATTTATAAATGTTATTTCCAAATATGCTTACCTTTAAATTTACGTGGACTCTAATTCTTTGAAAGAGTTAGAGCTGGGATCCAAAAATTATCCTTACAAAAAAATTAATTCAGCCATCTTAGAGCTTTTTAATTACCTAGCAGTGGACAAATTCAATTTTCAGCTCCTACTCAAAGGAGCTACAGTCAATTTTAAATATTATTTTCAACTATGCAGATACTCTATCAAATTAACTAGTAGTCCTGAATGCTCTTAATCTAATATTATTAATCTTACAATTAGGTACCTAGTTATTTACTTAAGAGAAAGACTTTTCCATTAAAACTAAAAATTTAATAATTTTATAGGAGTTATGATGATTAAACTAAATTAAAATTTGATACTACAAACAATTTTTAATTTAAAAATATATTTTTTTATCTTCAAAATTATTTTTTCTACTGAAGATTTAGTTTAGAATCCAGATAATCTTGGATCCAAAGCAATATTCTACTATAGACCATAGAAAATTTTAATACTAGTGGTTCCCCATTTAAAAAAATTCCCTACTTAAAAAAAAGAATTTCTAGGAAAATATTTTCCCTTTTTAATGTTTAAAAAGGCTGTTTTAAATTTTATTTTTTTTCCCCTAAGTTTTATTTCTTTCTATTAAAAGAAAAGGGTTTTAAATTTAAATTTTAAGCCCAAATCCACAAAAAAATTCTTATTGAAAAAAGAGTATTAAAAAATTTTAAACAAATTTTAAAAAAATATAGTAGGTTTTTAAATTTAAAAATTAAAAAATTTTTAAAATAATAAATGGGATTAAAATTCGTCGTTAAATCCAGATTCCCCCCTACGCAGCTTTTGATAAAAACAAAAAATTTAAAATGATTTCTTTTTAATCCCTCAACCCTCTCAGCAGCGAGATATGGGTAGATCCTTTTCCCCTTCCCTTTTTTTTTAATAATCATTAGATAAACAATTAAGGATAAAAATTTTTTTAGAATTTTATGTGAATCGATGGTTTTTTTTTTTAAATTGGACAATTTAAAATGTTAAAATTCCCAAATTTATTCTTTTTAATTCTCTTTTTTATTAAATCTCCACTTTTGATCTAAGCTAAAAATCACTTATATTGTATAATTATTTATACCATAAATGTTAGAGTTAAAATATTTAATCCTCTATTTTCATTTTTTTAATATTCGAAAACTAAGTAAATAAATTATATATAATGATATTTAAGATTAGTAGTCGATAATAAATATCTTTCAAATTTTTATTTTATATTCAAATTAAGTAATAATCATAGCAAAGTCAGAGTTAGTAATTTTATTTAATCTTAAGAAGCAATGTCTCTATCATTATTCATTTAATCAAATTATTTAAATTAATACAAAGGGAAGTTAGGAACAAAATCAGATTCGTTTAATTTATTTTATTTAAACTGACTAAAAAACAAAAATATGTTTAATTCTATTATTTAAAATGTAAACCTAAAATTAATAATAAAATCTAATAAAATATTTTAAATTAAGATAATATCTCAGGAGAAAAGCAATCAAGCATAGATTATTGAATGATTATTTGGGTGGATAAATGATGATTTTTCTCATTACTATAATTATAAATCGTTTCTTGAAAAGAATGAAATCTATTTTATGATCACAGAAAGCTCCTTTCTTTTATATATTAAGATTGTTTATTTGCACACTACTACTAAATTATTCTTTTAACTAGTTGTAATAAAGAATTATTTAAACTTACATATTTTATTCATGAAAGATAAATCCCATATATTAAAAAAAAGTAAATTAAAAGACGGAGGCAGCAATCGCTAAGTCAATTAGAATAAGAGAAAATCTTTCAGTTAAATTTAAACTTCTTTATTTACATTTGAATTTTTATTTAATTTTATATCTGGTTTATTTTTAGCCACTTAATACCTAACACTTAAATTTATTTATTTTAGTTTTTGGTTACGATAAAAACTCTCTGATAATAATTGTAATTTTAAATTTCAATAACTTGGAGATAAAGAATGACATTCATATTAAGAATGAAGGAAAGAGATTTTTATTTCTTTGGGATATCTAATATAGAACTGTACTCTTAAAGGTAAGCTTTAATTCATGAATAAGTGTTCACAATCACCAAATAAATTACTATTTAAAGGTGATCATTCTCTTTTTTAAATTAAATTATAGAATTTGACAATAACCTTATATGGAAAAATAGTAACATCTTTCACTCCTCTAAATTTCATAATGGAAGACTCAACAATCATCACTGATTGGATTAATGAAGGTATTGTTCTTCAGACAGATTGCTCTCAACTATCTATCAACACTTTCAATGGAGATTTGATTTTTAGAAGGAGCACTATCAAAGGCTAGAGATACCTTTCAAACCCTTATCCTGTATAATTTTATTCCATTCATCTACTTCTTGACCTTCAATAATATAACAATATGGGGAAACACATTCACAAACTTCGCAACTATAGATGATGTGATTTCTATTATTAGTAAAATACGAATAGTTTATTGTAAAATTATAAATTGTAATATGTAAAGGCTTTTAAATACGAGACAGAGTTATATTAGATCACAGTAATTATTTTAATTCTAATTTAATGGCGAAAATTGAACGAGCATACCAAAAGCTGTCAATAATCTTATGGTAAGACTATCTACGATTATCATCATTGATTAGGTACCTGATTGGACAATGATGAGGCAAATAAGGTGAATCTATGAGAACAACAAGGAATGGCGATTTATCAGCTAATAAAAGAAAAGATCTCATGCAGATAATGTATAAACTTGCACTTAAGTCATCTTTAATAATCAAAACTTTTACCTCACTCTAAAAGTCAATTTTCGTATTCAAATCAAAAAGCAAACTTATTCCACATTCTATCTTTCAAGAGAATTCCTACTCGTAATTGAAATATAAAAAATTAACGTTTGTATTAATGTATATTTCTTTTTAATTTCTCGATAACATATTTGCATTAGACCTATATTATTTTATAATGCAAATAAGTATGGAGTGTTAGTCGATTCTCCAGCTGTCTGTCCCATTTTGCCAGTAGACTACCTTAATAGAACAGTAACTTATGCAAACAATTACATTTCATCTGATGCTTAAAATAAAGAAGAATACATAGGCCACTACTTCTTATTTATACTTCTACATTCAATCAAGAACTCCTGACTTAGCAGCTGGAAGAAAAAACTTTTTAGTCTTTGAAAATATTACAGCTGAGCTTTTATTTACTTTTTAAAGCACTTACACTCAAGCATTTAAAATGCTTATTTTATTATTTAAATTTGGCTGCTCTATATTAATGCAGATGGAATCGATATAGTGACCTAGAAATATATTACAAAATAATGTAACTGCAACTCAGCTGCAAGCTTTTTAATTACTGTTCTAGAACTCTGGGCAAATTCTAGTGTATAACTACACTTTCTTCTATATATTAAATTCATAAACTGTGACACTTACACTAGAATAGTGCTAGTATTCTCAAGATAGACAAAAGTATATGTGGATGGACTTACCTTCATCAATAATACCAGTAAGCTATATTACTTTTCTTATTGCCTTTCTAGTTGACAAAAACTAAAACGCATTTTATAACATATAAATAAATATATATTCTGCTTCATCAAAGGAGCCACTTCACCAAAGACAGCTACACAGACCTACAATAATCTTTATTTTGAAAATAACAACATCAATTCAAATCAAAGTAAGTAATATCATACACTTAAATCTTAGTGTTTCAGTAAGATCAAAATATTTTTCCTAAATTATTTTATATTTTGAGAATGACCATTTCAAATGAAAAATTCAAAATAAAAACTGTTAAGTTAAGAAGGAAATTATTTTAGTTTAATTAAAATAATTTTGATAATTTTTTTTCCTAAATTTTTAAATGCAGTATTCAAGAATGAAAGTAAGAAGACTTATGGTTCATCGTGATTTATAGAAATGAACAGTTTAACAAGCTACATTCGTAATTTAAAAAGTTAGACTTTCATTCTTCAAAATGTGACGTTTGAAGGTTTCTAATATGCAGACTCCCTAAAACTCAATAGCTTTATCGTTAGGTAAATATTCATATTTGCTAAACCATTTATAGATATGACACTTACAATATGCAGCCATCACCTCAAGCAAATAGCACTTTCAATAATATCACCGTCATTATTTTTTTTAACTGCGGAGTCAATTTATTATTCTAATATTTTTAAAGCAAAATTTTGCTTTGTTTGGAGGATTTTCAAATGACAGTATAATATATCCCTCAGAATTATATTCTTTATACATTCAAAATGTGATGTTTACTTCAAATTACTACACTACTGACTCAGCTCTTATTGTAATAGACAATTCAATTAGCTCTCTTAACAACTAAATTATTCTTGAAAAGCTCACTTTCTACAATAATCAATTTAAAAATTAATTTGAGCAAGGAGGCTGCTTCATGTTTTATAATATTTATTAACTTCATTAAAGCTACTCAAAACTCAGCCAATTTATTTTAATCCTATGCTTATAAGAGACTCAAACTTCACTTATAATTATTAAGGCAGAATATTTTTAGCAGCTGGAGCGATAAACCTTGCCAATCTTCCACTTTCAGTTATTATGAGTAATGTAATTATTAAATAGGACTTCCGGAGGAAGATGAAGTAGCTGATGGAGCTGACTCGGGGAAAAAAAGAAAAAAAAAAGAGAAATAAAAAAAGAGTGGTAGCAGAAGACGACGCACCGACTACTGCGATATTCGTACATACTGCACAGGACCCAAGACTATAGACTGACAGTGGCCATCCTATGACCACTTCTATGAGGCACCCGAATCAGACACCGGAGGCAGAGTGCAAGCTATCTTTGACCAGTCCACTGAGCCCCCAGTCATGGCGCCCGAGGCCCCCGAGTGACTGGCAGCTCGCGCCCTCAGTCAGGGAGGGTTTGAACGGCAGGGATTCCTATTGCCCTGCAGTGAGTGGCAAAGCCCGCGTCCTCTTGCAGCTATCGGCTGTGGGTCCTCTTGGTCAGTGGTCAGTACGTTTAGAGAGTGCCGGTGATGCAATGGAGGGAGACCGTATGAGCTCTTATGAGGGGGACAGGTGGGGGTATTAAATAGTCAAATAAATAATAGAATAAATCACTCTGATTCCTAATCTCTAATCTTCCTCCGGAAGTCCTATTCAATAATCCTTGAGTTGTTTAATTAAGTCTGATCTCTATTAAGAGGTCGGAACTTGATTATTCTTTTACATTCTCAATAATTCATCATTCATCATCATATAAGTAATGTAAATTTCATATCGAACGAGCCTATGATTTCTTCGCTAATTTAATTGAAGTCTAATTCTGTTATTCGTATTAATGATTCAGTATTCAACAAAACATTATCACTTTCGAGAGGGAGTGTTGATGAAATGTGAAATAATTTAATTTATTTTGCCCTAGCAGATTATTAAGCTGTCAAAATATACATACAAAACTGCAAGTTTTATGATAATTTTGGAATGAATGGTGGACTATTCTTTGCTCATTACGGCGGTTATATAGAAGTTGCGAACTCAATCATTCAAAATAATAGCGCTCTAAGTAGTAGCTTAGTTGAAGTTGAAAACGATGCTTATTTTTCTTTTAAGAACTCTCTAATTTCTCACAATTCAGCCTTCTCAGATAATCTTGTATCAATTTTAAAATTAAAGAAGCATTTCTGACTCTTTATCACGTAATTCAAGTTTTGAAAATTGTAATTTCTAAAACAATCAGCTCAACAGTTTAGAATAGCTATAAGCTAAAGATATTCGGGGGAAGCCTTTCCTTGTCATCCACTTTTTCATGGAAAAAATGAAAAATCACTATCTTTAAATTTTGGCGGATTTTAGTCAAGATAGTGATTTTTCATTTATTTTATGAAAAAAGTGGATGACCAGGAAAGACCTCTCCAAAGTTTTGAGTCTATGCAGCCATGGAGATGAAGGAAGACAGTAAATTAATAATTTATTTTTATTATGTAACTTGAAAATAGCCAGGTCTTCCAACTCCAAGAAGTGCAGCTGAATGATATGCAATATCAATTTTCAATTCTCAAAACAGGGTTTTAGCTTTATAACTCCCAATTTAAACACAATTATAACATATTATTTACAGAGACTAGCTTATATTTATAAAGCAACTTGATAGTAGCTAATCTTGGGACGATAGTAATATTAAATAGCTCCATCTCTAATGTAACCATAACTGATCTTGATAAAAACTTAATCTAATTAACCCAAACTTAATTCACAGCCAACTATAAACTTAATTTATAAATTATTTATTCTACAAATGGATTTAAACTTTAAAAGTTTACGAATTTCACCAATATTACATATTCAAACAGAGATCAATATAATCAGCAGTTCTTGATCTCAACTAACCTTAAATTAAGATTTGTTTAATTTAAATCCAGACTTGTAATTATAAACTCAAAATTCTAAAGAATTCAAGTAAAAATAGTAAACTCTGTTAGCTCCAATTTTTCAATGAGATTTTCAACAATAGATTAAGTCTCCTTCATTAATCAAAACGATTTTATTTTGATAGACTATTGAGATTTGACTCATCAATTTTAATATCTTTCAGAAATTTATCAGTGACTCGAGTAAATTGCACTGGACTTAGTTTAATTGATATAAGTAGATCAACTCAGATATTTTAAAATAATAGTTTTAGATTAATGTTCAAGCATCCAACTTTTCAAGTTTCACGAAGAATAAAAATATTTCTTTTATGAAATTTTAAAATCTGTTCAACATCAAAAATTCTGGATTAAATATGTCCAATACCGCTGTTTATCTTTATTTATCAAAACTAATCTAGCAAGACAACAATTTCTGAGTTAGTTGAGAACATATTATATATTTTAACAGAGCATTTCTATTAGATTAATCAACTCTTAACATAACAAATAGCTCCTTCTATCACTTGACATCTAACGAACAAGGTGGAGTTTAAGAACTATTAATTTTTAAATATATGGAGTCATTAAAAGTGTAAATTCAAATGTCACTCTAAACTTACAAAATTCTCATTCAATCAAGCTCTCTACGGAGGTGTAATTCATATTCATTGTTCAAAATGTAAGAAATTTAAAGATTTAATATTTTTAGCTGCTAAATGTCACACTGAGAGTTTGTCAAGCAACTTTTCAGGAAACGAGGCCTTTGTTTAAGGAGGAGTTTTATTTTATGTTTTCAACTTTGTAAAAAATCATCCTACTCTAACAAACAATACCTATGACAATAACTATGCTCCATATGGACCATTCATATCTGGCTATCCCTATGACGTTCAAGTTCTCTCTTATGACGCTCTTGTCCTTGCAAGTGGTTAGAAATATGAAGGAGCTATAAAGGTAGCTGTTGTTGATTCAGATGGAAATATAATAACTAATGATGATTCATCGTAAGAGATAATGTTCATTTAACCTTTTAAAAGGATTATATTAATTCTCTCAACTGACGATAGCACAAAAGTTTCTGGAGGTTATCTTATTTTATTAGAAGAAAGTTGAATCTGGAATTGCAACATTTTAAGATCTCACTTTCACACCTTCTCCAGGTAGTAAAAATTTATTAAATGTGGCTTTTATGTTAACCTCTACCTCAATTAATAACGAAGAAATACGAACCAATTTCAATACAACTGACCCTACCATCAATCAAGACTTTGTCTATTTTGACTTTAGAGATTGCTTACCAGGAGAAGCTTAAAGCTCGGGAGGGTAAGAATGAGATTTGCTAATTAATTCAATTCAGATGCAAGAAATGCGATTAAGGCTACTACTCATTTGATCCTACTCTTAATTTTTGCAATGAATGCCTTGATAATGCAGAGTGTCCAGGAGGCAGTGAAATCTCAGTAGATGCTGGCTATTGGCGTTCCTCTTTTTACTCCACTAATATATTGTAGTGCCTTTATGAGGATGCCTGTGTAGGAGGTGAATACTCAGAAGATGACAATATATAGGAAGGTAGTTATCCATATCCTCTCTGTTCATCTATATTTGTATATTTCATACGGTTATGGAGGGAAGCTTTGTAATCAATGCATATACTACTAAGGAATTTAATATTTTAGCAAATTAATTTAGTTCACAAAAGGATCAGAAAATACTTGCAACATGTGCCCGTCAAAGACAACTAATTTATTTTTAATATCATAGCTATTGTGGGGACATTTTTGGCTCTTAATTTGGCATTCATTCTACTTCTTTGGATAAATATGCGATCAGAATAGGAAAGCTAAATAAGCATAGCAATAAGAATTCTTATGAACTACTTCCAGATTTTAAAATCTTATTTATTTATTTTCTTGACAACTGCAAGCTACTAACTTAACTGGCCATAATATTTAACCGACTTCTTTAACCTTTTCACATCGGTTGGAAAGATATAAATATTAGTTAGATTGCTCAAGAATATATGTCAATTGATTGCTTCATAAATGACAAACAAGTATTGGGAGGGTACAAGCCTACATACTTCTACTAAACATTGATGATGTCAATTTAAATACATAAATTTTGCCTTTGCTTATTTTAGGATACTATTCCATATTCTTTTACATTGGTTTCAGAGTTTTTAAGTAAAACAATGATAGATTTAAGCGGCAGATAACTATTTCCTTTGTACTAATTTTATTTATTATATTTGATGACGATGGGCTTTCGCGGTGACGTGGCATAACTGATCAAGGAGTTACGCCTGTGAATTACTTTAAATCGATTAAGTATTATATCCACGGTTAGGGATGCTTAATTCCTAATAAATTATTATTATATTTGATAATTCTGTTCTCTCTGCATCCCAATATCACAAGAATGGTATCAAGTTTAATTTACCTTATTAAGTTTGTATTACTGTATGGAGATCGATAACGGTGAGCAATGGCTCTAATAAGATCTAGACATAAGATGCTGGGATAATAACCATCTAAAATGGAGTTTATTTATATGTTTAGGTATTGGAATCCCATCAATCATTATTTGGATAGTTGGCATACCACTTGGTGGTTTCATTTTACTGAGAAAAAATGTAGCAAACTTATTTTAAACTTAGATAAAAAGGAGTTTTTGGGAAAGTACAAGTATATCTATTAAGGACTAAAAAAGGAATACTTCTATTGGGAATTTGTAAACATTTTGAGGAAAGTTCTTTTAATAGCAGTAAATGTTTTCCTAAATCTGTATAGACCAATCTTCAAAGCTTTGATTAGTCTTTCCATTATGTTTCTGTTCTTTAGACTTCAACAATAGGTGAAGCCCTACAAGAATCCTCTATTCAACATTTTATGTTTAATTTTGGAACAGAGAGAAATATTTGCTTCGATATCTATATTTTTTGGAGCTCTATTTTTCCTAAGCCCAGAGATCGAAAGCACTATTCAGCTACTAGTTTTCATAATGATAATAATGTTTAACTTCATGTTCCTGATTTATTTAATATTTTGGTTGCCTATTGCATTCTTTAAGAACTGCGATGAAAGTTAGTTAAATTATTTTTAAATATGGAAGATAACTTTTGTGTTAACAAAGATGATAGGCCGCATTTCGCTGACAAAAAGTCAAATATCTGAAGGAAAGATGTTTCAGTAAAGTCTTAAAAACAAGAGAAGCTTAAGCACTATCATGAAAAGTTCTGAAATAAGCAATATCAAAGACTAACCTGGCTCAATCTCAATTCAGAAGAATGAAAGTGCTTTTATTGAGTCTAGAAGCAAGACAAGGATTGAGCCAGCAGATGCCTCAACCGTTATTGTTGAAGAAATCCCATATTATTTTAGAAAAGAGAGATGTAGGAATTCAAATGACTCCAAGGGAAGACAAACCAAAAAAGGGAAAGAAGGTCCTTATGAAAAAGAAGAAAAATCAACACAAAAAATAAGATGCTGTAAACGATCAAAGCATCATGTTCAAATTATTTATCTCCTTAATTTATTCTTAAATTATGTCGATGAAAATTTTCAATGATTCTGCGCTCAATCATTTTATTTTAATCAAAGGCATTAGAGATAGGACTCATCAATTCATAGTTTATATTAAATTCGAGATATATAAATGCACACCAGAGAGTGGTCTTATTCAGAAAAACCCTAACTCAACTTTAGAAGGCTGTTATAATTTACTCACAAATTAATTTTAAAGTATTATTTCTTTTTTTGAGGCTTTTAAAAAAATATATCTTCAAATTTTCATTTCTTTTGAGTAATAAATTATAAATTTAGAATATAAGGCCTACGGTGCAAGAATAGTAAAGGAAGATATCTGAAAAGCAAAAATAGACTCTGAAAATAAAACTAAATTAAAGATAATCGGGAGCTATAAGTGGGAACAGATAAGATTCTCCCGCTCAATAAATAAATTTCTTCAATCATAAAAATAATTATGACATGCTTTCAGACGAAGAGAAGAAAATAAATGCTGAAAATATTTATATCTATGAAAATCCTTTCAAAACCAAGAAAAATAAAAGGGCTAAAGATTTGCATATATAATAAAACCACTAAGAATATTATTTTTAAAGAAAATGATTGCTTATCAACCAATTCTTTTGAAGATAGACAGTCCTTCAAGAACAATAAATCTAATTTTAGAAAAAATAAGAAACTATTAGGGTATAAAACCCACATTATTTCTAGGGTTAAGTCTTGAAAACATGCGGCCTATGCTTTTAGCATCGTCCCTCACCAATTTCAATGAGTGCTTTGGTCCAACTTCTGATTATCTTCGTAAAAAAACTCAAGGTACACTAAGGGACGAAGTTTAGAATAAATCCGATAGCTTCCGTCTCTCCCCACAGGCTCACAGTGGTGTTAGGCGATCACCTTCAGGCTGAAAGATTGTATTACTGCCCATATATATAGTATCCTTCATACTAAGGAGGTTAGGAAGGTCAAGAACACTCACTTATTTATCAAGTAAATGAATAAAAATCTTCCACAGAGCTTCGGGGCAGCCATAATACTAGCCCCTCTTTTAAGTATACAGCCTTTAATCGACGGACTACTAAGATAGATTGTCTATATATTGGTAAATACAACTTTTATTTTATTGAGTAATGGCATGTAAGTCTCCCTACTCCTTTCCTGGCTTACTTTGGGAGTAAGTCACTGCTGTCCTATATTACTATTTTAATATTGATACGATAAATCTAAATTTATATTAATTTGTAGTCAGAAATAAATTACCCAAAAGGAATTGATTGCTTTATATGTATAATAAAAGTTTCATAAGCAAAGATTTGAAGGATTATGAAGAGAAATTATAACTTAATTTTTATAATTTACTAAAATTTCACAAACATACTTAATTTAAATGATTAATTGGTTAAAAGAATTACTATAAAAATAAATACAAGATAACGCAGTTAAACAATCTTAATTTCAAATTATTAAATGGTAATTAATTTATGAGTAAATATTTTGAAAGTATTTGTTTAGGGATTAAAAATAAAATAAAAAAAATTAATCAATAAGAAACAAAGAAGAGGATGAATTATAAATCATCAGTCATTTTTTTAATCTTTAATTCAATATATAAACCTCATAATAAAGAGATATTTAGAATAAATATAAGAGAAATGACAATAAAATCATTTTTTAATAAAATAATATAGATTGAATAGAGATTGTTTATCGTCAATTGTCATGTTACAAATGCAAAAATTCAATTGTTGAATAATATCGAATCATATTTTGATAGCTGCCCTTCTCTCTCAGTCAAATTTGAATAAGTTTATTCAAATGAGGAATACGTCGTTTCAAGGAAGCTTTCAGCTTTATCCTTGCTCAATTTACTCTGCAATCTTATTGAAATTTCTAAGTTCATGTATCAGATATCCATGAAAACACCTAAAACATAATTAAAACAATTTAGGCATTCAATTAGATTTACCTACTCTCCATAAATAGTTTTTCTAATTAGAAGATTAGTTTATTTCAGAAATAGCAGATAGTAGAATATATTTCCATTTGCTTAGATCTAGTCTTCAAAAAATTATCTCTAAATACTAAAATTTAATTATGAATAAGTTCAATAAATCTCATTTTTTGGATTAAGAAGAATTAAGATAATCAACGATCACCCATCTCTTTTCAACCTATATGGTATTGGGTAGCTATTGATATATGATGAATACAATTACATTATTATATGTAAAAAACCTAATCAAAATTTAGTTCAAGAGAAATAATGGTGTATATTATATTAAAGATGGCTTAAAAGCATTATGTTTTTAAATAAAATGAAGAAGTAACTCAAACAAGATCGATATCAGAAGCATTTTTAATACAACATTAGTATAGATTTTAGTTTTGTGTCTACTCAAAAAGCTTTATGTAGTTTAGGGAGAATGAAGATTACTTTTGAATGAAATAGTCGCTGGGAGTTTATTTTTCTTCAAGTTAAAAATCTAGAGCGTGATGCTGAACAAAAATAAGAAAATCTCAAAATAATTTTTAAACCCTTAGGTATTGCATGGTAGGATAAATCATAGGTTATCAGGAAGATGCATTAGGAGTCCATCAAATTTTACTTTACGGAGGTTACTATAATGATCGAATTCAAATTGTTGTTATTGTTGTATATATTGTAATTGTAGATGAAGTATATTGAATAGACATAATATTTTAAAAAATTAAAATAGAAAAAGTAATATATAATGAATTATTTTACAATAAAATTTTTAAAAAATAATAACAATCATAAATTAAAAAACAAATAATTATTAAAAGAAATATTTTATAAAAAAATAATAAAATAAAAAAGTATAAATAGGATTATTTAAAAAATAGAGATATGATAAAAATTGATAATATAAATTATATTGTTATTCTTTAAAGAAGAAGAAAAGAGCAGCTATTAATAAAAAGGATAATATAATTTCTAAATTATGGGAATATGAGGCTCCCCAGAGGTACCTAAAAGGATAGAGGGAGGTCTTTGTATAATTTTTCTTTACTATGGGCTTCCACCAACCATCTACCCGGGTCATTCAAGGGGCGCTGAATCGAGCGGCGGTGGGGGAT